>ML805398.1:119023-133640 GCA_009831015.1 Picea engelmannii | reverse complement strand
TTTTTTATTTTTGTAAAGTTGGTTGAAATAGGGTTTACGCATCCATTGGGCTATGGGGTCTGTATTATAAGGATAGAAATCTAAACAAGAATAAAAAGATTCTTTCACAGGGCAAGTTAATGCATTCACTAGATTCTTTGGTAGTAAAGTGATGGATAGCAGAAAAGATGAGAAAATCAATTACAGTAAAGAAGCATTTAATAATTTTTTCACTATAACATCAGAAGACAAACATTTAGTTCTTTAAAGTCAGAGACAAGGTATACAAAGATAAATCCTACAACATATGATACTTTTAAAAGATCGTATTAGAAAAACAATATGACGATTGAGCAAGAAAAACATTCAAAACAAAGAAATAAACATCACCAATGAATAACATGGGAGAATACTGTGAAACATCCCTTTGTATTACTGGAAGATCTCTTGATAAACAATTATAGTCTTTATGGCTTACAGGGTGTAAAGATCAACCCTACGTACTTCAAAGTTTGAAGTATCTATAATCAAAATTACATACGATCTTGTCATTAAATATCAGGACATGGTAGATCCTAAATTTAACTAACTAACTAAACAAGATACAAAAATTCAAGAACTGTTGATGATGTGTTGAAATCTTCATGCTGATTTCTGGGGAAAACCATTGGTGATTCATTTGCACGACTTCGTCTGATTGGATTGCTGACTAGACCTGGACACCTCATCTCTCACTCGATCATATTGCATAGCTCTTCCCATCGTAGTTGACTGGGAATGATGACTTTGAGTAATCTTCTGTATATTTCATCCATCTCTGTATACTTGGAAAAAGTTGGTTTGAAGATGAAAATATATCGGATTTTGTGTTGTATGTTGATGTCTGGCTACAAGGTTTCTAAGAATGCCTTGCCCGTTATGCTGCCTTGTATTCCCAAAAATTTAGAACTATCTTTGGCCATTATGTCCAACTTCCATTTATAATCAGGAAGGGTCATTAGCTTGTCATTTAGGACCCTTAAACCAGGGAGTCCTTTGTTCTGCAAAGCTTCAATTTTGCTGAAAATTCTTTGCACTCCTGCATCCATAGTATGGACCTTCTCTTCCAACTACAACATTAGTCCTCTTCTAGTCAGAACCCTCTTGACTTCGTGGATGGTTTCCATCCTATCTTCAATACTCATATCCTCTAACTCTTCCCTAGTTTTGGAATTCATAAATTTAATGATCTCAGTGGCTTCTATGGGCATTTCTCCCAGTTCTTCTCTTATTTTCTCAATGGCATGCCTGCTCCTTTGTACTAGTTCATTTTTATCGAACACTATTTTCACCACAGGCCATATTTCATTTATGGATTTGGAGATATCCATCCAAATATTTTCCTTGGCCTTAACAAGTGTCTTTCCTGCCACTGTTTTCTTTTGAAGCTGCTGTAATTCTTGTTTGAGTTTGTCTGATGTTTGTTTCTCCATGGAGTAGCTGGTTTGGTAATAATACTTAAGTTCCTAAAGGTTGTCAACATCCTTTTTAATTCTGCTAATTTCTGTCTCTTGCAAGTTCATCTCCTCCATGGATTTGGCTAGTTCCACTATCTTTTCCAGAGCTGTTAGTGGAGTTGCTGAGGGAATTTTTGTTGTGGATTTTGTGCTTACTCTTGTGAGTGGAACTGTTCTCAATGGAATGACCTCCATAGGTGTTTATTTCTCCTTCTCCTTCACTAACCTTTCCAGTTCTTCTTCCATCTCTTTCAACTGTGCGTTCTGCTCCATGATCAACTTGAGCATCTCGTCCTTCTCACCTTCTGTCTCGGTTATCTCCTTTGTTTGTTCATCTTCCATGGGTGGAAGTTTCAGCTATTTCCTCATAGATTCTATATCAACATTTTCTTTTTAAGAATCTCCTCGATTTCTTTCACATTCGTGGGGTCATACCCGATCTTGAGGACCAATTCTTCCAATATTTTAATTCTGTTATCCTTTGCAAAGGATGATATCTTTTCTAACTTTAGTTGCATATGTACATTTCTTAAAGAGACTTGTAGTTTAGCATCCGAAGTAGAAGCACTTACCAAAGTGGAGAAAACCATTTCTCCAATTTTCTTGTGGAGATACATTTGATCAGCTAGGTGCACATCTCTGGTGTGGAACTCGAACATTGCCCTTCTATAATCAGTAAATTTCTTTGGATCGGGCACCTATGCCTGCAGAAAATCCATGTGAATTCTACCCTTATCTATATCAAACACAAACAACAATTTGTGCTATGTCGTAGATGTGTAATTCAAAAACTGAGCATAAGTACTGATGGTCATCATTTGATTCCTCTTCTTGATCAGGTCATATTTCTCGAATATACTCAACTTTGATCCTCCTTTACTCAGCCGATCGTCTAGTGAAGTATCCGTCAATTTCTTAGATGGAACTGTAGACATGATCTTATTACTTCTTGTGACAAGAGGTGACTGATCACCTTTCATAGTCATAGTGGATTGGGCTCCCCTTTCACCAGCCGTGTCAGTTTCATAATTGGATTTTGGCCTTTTGGTATGCAATTGGAAAACTTCAACTGAGACTTCAGTGATAGAAGGTGAAGTATCCTTCCTGGGTATTTTATCCTTTGGAGCCTGTGATGTGGTTATTTGTGAGATAGTAATTGAAGGATCCTACTTTTGTATTTCTTCCAGAGTGTTGGTCTCCCACTCTGTTTGATTCATTAACCTTTCTATCTCGGGCTTGGATATATGAACATATGGAACATTTTTGTTCTTAACCCTCATCTCTGAAATTATCCCACACGGATCATAGTGCCATATAAAACTAACTTTGAACTTCATTTCCTTCAAAAATATGCCTGCCTCTTCCCCAACACCTCAACTATTACAGATAAAAGAGCCTATTTTCCCTTTAATTCTAAGTTGTTGTTTCTTCTTTAGAGACACGAAGTGTATGTCATCTAAATTTATCATTTCTCTTATGTACTTCAAGGCAAATATCCTCACGGGTAAATACTTGGGCAGTTTGTATGGAGCTAACTCAAATCCATATACTCTGATCTCTGTGTGATTTTTGTAAAGATACCAATCTCCAGTTTTCACCAGGTCTAAGAGGTGTAATATCCTTTGAATCTCCTCATTTATCCATGGTTTTGGTCTGCCACTGAGCATGCTCACCACTAGGTGGTAGAACTGCTCGATGAACTATTTGAAACCGAACTCCATGGAATTTCATCTGAGCAGTGAAGTCCAAGATGTTACCGCCTCCGGCTTCCCGTTCTTGTCCATTTTTTGCATCGAAAAAAAGAACCTTTCTGCTTGAAAGAAAATGAACATGTTATCCAGTATGGAGGAATACTGGAACATGCCCTCTGTGGAAAATTTTAAAAGTTTCTCGTGAATACTCTCCACCAGGAAAGTACTATAGTCGAACTAAATGGTGGGCCTTTCCTTTATAGAGAAAATGGATAGAAAACCCAATACAAGTTCATCCACCCATTCATCTAAAAAATAACCAAGCAGAGAGAAGAGAGATGAAATGATTTGATTACCCTTTTCTAAGAACATGGAGGAGGGATATGGGGGATGTGACTCGGGGAGTTGAGATTCTTGTGGGAGGAAAAGCTCAAAAATCTGGGCTCTCTAAGGGAAAGATAGTTTTTGGTATAATTTTTTTATGATTTCAATATTAAAAGGGAAGGCGGATTCAGTTCTGGGTATCTGCATCATTTGATCAATGGCCTTTGGTGTGATAACGAGCAAAGTTTCCCCTGATGATGGGACTATGGTTCTCTAGTTGTGGAGGTAATGACCCTGACATTTGAGGGAAAACTCAAGGAAATTATGGATCTTGGGGAAAAGTTATAGAGGAAGACTGGAGTCCCAGAGCCCAATTTCATTGCCCTGATCTAAGTAAATGTCTCTGAGCCATGACTGAAAATCCACGAAGTCAAATTCACACCTTGTATATGAAATTAAATGATCTTTGTTGCCCAAGGGGATCCTGTCAAGGTCGACAGGAGGTGGGAGGAAAGGATTTTCCTCAGCTTCTACTTTCTTGGATTTTGGTGCCATCATTGCGAACAAAACCTAAAATTTAAACACAAACGTTAGTTGGAAAGGCCATGGTCTTGGACTGCTGGCTGAGAATGGAGAGAAGACAAGGAAAAGTTTTATGGTGTGGTGATAAGGTGAACAATGGGTGAATGAGGGGAAAAGGTTATTTTTGAGCACACAGATACCCATTGGGTGCAGGGGGATAGATCATAAGGGTAACAAATACATTAACCTATAATAAATGGCCAACAGTTCCTTTGGAGCGTGAGATGACAAAGAAAAACAAGTGACGAGTACGATCGGGTGAAGTGGAGGGTGTGTGATTGAGGATAAGCAATGGCGAAGGGACACGTGAAGGGTGAGCAGGGGGGAAAGGAATGACATAGTTATGAGACGGGACCATTAGGAGAAGATAGTGGAAAATGATGTCACAGGACGACCAGGGTATATCAGAAAAGTGGTAAATGGTAAGTGGTAAGATGGTTTGCTGTAAGTGGTGGGAGACTGGTGCAATGGGTTCCTTCCATGTTATCAGATGGGCTTTCCAAAAAACCATTCCATTCTGAACCCCCCACCACCATTAAAAACAGATTGGTTAGGGGGGGGGTCCGAAAAATGTCGTTAGCCATCCATCGGTGCGCCTACCACTGGACCATGGATCTGAGCACATCGTTTAACAAAAATTTTGGACCCCCCCGCCCCCCACCGTTAAAAGTAGAACAGTCCGAGGGGTCCAGAATTTAATCTCAGCCGTGGATCTGAGCGCTAATGCCTCAACTGTTCAGATGTGTGGTTTTTTTACCCTTAATTCTGGACCCCCCCTCATTGTTAAAGGTAGAACGGTCGAGGGGTATGGAAAATATTTTTGACTGTAGATCTGAGCACCAACACCTCCATCGTTCATCTATGCGCTCTCTTTAATATGCCAGCAAAAAAATCATATTTTCTCTGAAAACTTAGGACAAGTGATTTATCTGGGTCTGCCCATCTTTCCCTACTTTTTGTCACCATGGGGGTTAGGAATTCAACTTTCAAACATCAAAGATATGGTTCAACATTGATCATCATCCATGTTTTATTGAAATAAAACCAACTAAGCTATGCTCTAACCTACTTACCTATGACATTTAGCCCAGATTAAATTGTTGGACTAAGAAATTACTCTACCCTAGGGTTATTTGACCAAGATTAGGCAGTTTGGTCAAATGTATTCACTAGCTAACCTAAACTGCTTGGCTAAGATTAAACAATTTAGCCAAGCTCATTCACTAATCCTATCAACATCAGTTTAAAAGGACTTGGCCATGCTTAAACTGTATGGACCAGGTCATTGTTATTTCATGGGGCTTTATTCAATTTCTTTTATGCCCTCTTTTATTCTTTTCTCATTTTATTTTCTTTTCTTTCTTTTCTTTCTTTTTCTTTCTCTTTCATTTCCTTCTTTTTCTTTCTCTTTCTTTTCTTTCTTTTTCTCAAATTATTTACAGAATGGAAAATTATTTGGAAACCAAACACAGTAAAGGGATAACATCTCAGTCACCAGTTGATCCTGTAAATTTTAGGGTTATAACACAAACAATCCTTCATTTGTATTGAATGTTGTTTTCCACTCATCTCCCTCTCTCATTCTTATTTGATTATATCCACTCCTCAAGTCTATCTTGGAAAAATAACTTGCTCCACTCAAACAATCCAGTAAATCATCCATCCTTAGTAAAGGAAATCTATACGTAATGGTTATCTTGTTGATGGCTCTGGAATCTGTACACATTCTCCATCCTCCATCCTTGTTTGGAATTAACATAGTTGGTATTACACATGGGCTTAGGATTTGTGTCACTAAACCTTTATCCAACAACTCCTGGACTTGATTTTTGACTTCCTCATCCTGCCTAGGTGTTAACCTATAAGCTTCTTTGTTTGGTAAACTAGCTCCTAGAATAAGGTCAATATGATGGCTTATACTCCTAATGGGTGGCAATGAGTGATGTAACTCATCCATTACAATGTCAACAAAGTTTTCTAACAGTTCTTGGATTTCTTCAGGAAAATCTTCTACAAAATTATTTGTAAGGTTAACTCTAGGCTTCCTCACTACAACAAACTGCATTTCTTTCTCCTTCTTGACTTCATTCAAGAGTTCCTTCCCACTCACGAGAATTATACTCGAACTAGCTTCCCTCTTTTGTTCTTTGTATTCTATGGGTAACAACATATGTGTCCTACCATTCTTTCCTACGGTATAAGTATTCTTTCTTCCATCATGAATAACTTTTCTGTCAAACTGTCATGGTCTCCCCAATAAAATATGACAGACATCAATAGGAATTACATCACACAATATGTCATCCCTATAACCTCCTATTTTAAATTCAACTTGGAATTGTCGACTTACCATTACTTGATTTTCTTTCTGCAACCAAGATACCTTGTATGGGTTTGGATGTGCAGTTGTTTTCAGCTCCAGTTTCTCCACCATATCTGTGGATACTAGAATGTCAGTGATCCCACTGTCTATGATCACCTTGCAAACTCTATATTTCATCTTGCAAGCCATTATGAACAGACTTGTTCATGGAACTGGTTCCCCTACCTCCTTCTCTGGTTTAAGAAGAATTTTCCTCATCATGAGGTTATTTTCTCCTTCGGTTTCTTCTTCTTCCACATGCTTATGTTCTTCAACAATGTGTTCTTCACCTCCTCCTTCTTTCTTTCTCTCAGGACATTCCCAAGACTTGTGCCCTGATTTTCCATAGGTATAACATCTAACTTCACCTCCTTTGGCTCTTCCTCTTCCTCTTCCTCTAAAAAAATAAATTCTTCCTCCATGTTGTCCTTCTTTAGAAATTCCACATTTATCATGGTGACTATGATGTTTGTCAGCTTTAGTCTTTAGCTTCTGGAACTTCTCTTTGTTGGTTCCCTTACCTCTTCTTGAATTTCCTCCTCTGCTTCGTTGGATTTGCTTCCTAGCCAATTTATTTTCATCTTTCAAGGTTTCTTGATAAGAATCCTAGACTTTACTAAGAGACATCATGCCGATCTCCTCTTGTATTTCATATCTCATCCCATTGATATATATGGATTTTTTCTCATCTTTATTCTCTTTCTGTCTAGCCCTGATGTTCAGTATATAAAATTTCTTAGTTTACTCCTTCATTGATAAGCTCTTCTCTCTCAGGTTTTGCACTCTTATGAACATAGTGATTTGGTAATCCTTTGGGATAAATTTGTCTTTAGTATTGGCTATCATCCTATCCAAAATTTTAATTTTTTTCTTACTATTGCTCCTGTGTTCGTCTTGTAGTTCATCCCACCATAGCGCTACATGACCTTTTAGTCTTGTCACTGTATGCTTCACCATATTGTCTTCTTCGATATTGTCATAGTCAAAGTAATTTTCCATAGGACATACCCAATCCAACAATTCTTCAACTTCTAAATTGCCTTCATACATTGGTACCTCTATCTTCTCTCTGGCTCTTATCTTTGAAATAAATTTTATTAAGCGATATTGTGCAACATCCTCTGCTACATTTTCTTCGACCTCTATCTCTTCACTCTCAACTTCACTAATATCTCCAATGTCTAATTCTCTCCTTTGTGATGTTTCCATGGCGTCCAGTCTCATTCAGAGTCACCTCATTTCTTCTTCCATTTATGCATTCGCTCTACACCTTCTGGGTGGCATGATTCCACTATGCCACCTACAAATGGAAATCAAATTATTGATACCACAATTTTTACCAACTTACCTCCTTTCTCCTTTTGTTTGTTGTATGAAAACAATCTCAATATCATCTCTGATACCACCTAATGTGACCCCCCTATTCTCTCGTAGGGCTACACGACCTCCCGGTCAAAGGATCTTCGATTCTTGAGTCAGATCAATCTATAAAACCTTAAAGGTCCCCTTCTGTATCTAAACACAGGCCCTTTAGGCTCCTTGGTGCCGCTCTGAAAGCACCTGCAACCTTCCCTTTCTTGCTCCTGTGAAATCTTAGAGTACTGTGCGTTAGCTCTTTTTCTAATAAGCCCCCTCTCGATGTGACCTTGGGCGGTGACTTTACATGACCACGCGATTACGACCTGCCCTAAATGTTTTAAATTTTGCACAACTCCTACCCTAGTAATGCTATAGGATCGTCAATCTTGCGATCTTGATGATACTACTCGAAGTAATGGTTCAGATATACACCTTTCAAATATACGGACTAGATATTTCCCTCTTAAATCAACGACTGCGATATCCTTCTCCATTCTGGACTTTAGACTTTTGAAATCTCAAACCTCGCTTTCCTCCGTATGTCAATATTCTAGAGTTGACTATCTGTGGACACCTGTCCTCTAATCAACAATCCTACCTTCACTTTGGGTGTTTGACCTTTCGACGCAGATCAACGATCCTGTGACCCCCTTCTCGATCGATAGTCGATATCTCCTTCGGGTCTTTGGGCTTATGAGATCTCAAATCTCAAATTTCACCCTTCTTACCAATGCCTTTTATCTAAAGGCTATAGTCCACTGACGCGTGTCCTCCTGATCTCACGATTGAGGATTACTTCAGGTCTTTACCTGGAGTGCATGGATCTATGCCATGTCTCTGTTATATCCGACGACTATGAATCACTTCGATAATTTACCTGGATTCCATAGGTTCATGCCACATATCCTCTAGATATAGAGGTCCAGATTTACTTCAGACCTTTGAGATTCGGCAATCTCAGATCTCAACTGAAATCCCGCTACACTTTACCTGGAGCTTGCGATCTGTTGACAAGTGTCACCTTGCAGATCGACGACTCTCGGCTCTTCGACTATTCAAGCTTCAGATGTTTCAACCTTTAACCTTTGCCTTCCTCTAGATCTCACGACCCACCGACACGTACCCTTCTGGATCTAACGTTCTAGATTCTCTTCGGCTGATCAGACGATTGGGATTGACTTTGTATTTTCGGCTCTTCAGACTTCGGGAATCTCAAATATCAACTGAGAAACTCTTGAATGGATTTTTCGAAGCCGCTAATCTAATGAATCAGATTCACTTTGGAAATATGATGCTTGATATTTACTTTAGATTATCTGACAATTCAAATCTACTCCGGCTGATTGAATGGTTGAGATTCTACTTCACGTTTTCGACTCTTTGGGCTTCAAAAATATTAGTTCTCAAACCTTGGTGAGTTCTCTCTCCCAAGTGTGTGAAGAGATAAGGCTCGTGCAACTTACTATAATCATACTTTTGTTGATCCCTTGCACTTTGATCCAACGACCACTGTCGCTCCTCCTCATGAGCTTCTGATTTCTTCCGACTTAGAAAATTTATCAATGTTAAAAGGTTTTGAACCTTTGCTCCTCATACAAGTCCAACTCTTGGATCTCGTCAACACTTATCAAAAGTGCTATCCCTTCTTATCTCGATCCTTAAAGGATTTCTACTTCCCATGCACTCCTTGCATTCTCATAATTTTGATAACTCGTATCGAAAGATTTCTTGAAAATAAATTCTTCTCGCCCTCCTGACGTTCCTCTGTTCTAGTTTTTTGATGCTTGGTATCTTCTTGACGTTGTGCACTCCTTGCACCTGGTATAAGTTTCCTTTGTTTTCTCTTAACTCCTATGAGTCAATCCGAGACTCAATCGATGCACTCCTTGTGTTCGAGATGCACACCTTGCATACGAGTTTCAGGAGAGAGAAAATTTAAACTTATCTAGTTTCGTCACAAACTCATATGATCAATTTCATGAGCAATCATACATGAACAAAATGAAATAAACGAAATACATAGAATATAACATTCATTTATTCACACATCAAATGAACATAGTCCAAGTATTTGGAACAATTTAGTCAGTTTTTCTCATTCATGAAACAAATTACATAATCTTGATTTTCTCCACTGCATATTTTCTTATACTCTACTATGCTCTACTAATCTCTGTCTCCATCTCATAATATCCTAATTCTTGTTTTACAATGCGACAACAAAACTATCTAAGGAGTAGATCCACGAGCTCCCTCGTCCTATCTACAACCTATCCCATCAAACTCTCAGAGGTTACCTACTTTGTTTTATTACAATAACTAACCGTTATTTCTAGATAAGAGTGAACACTCTATATTTGCAACCCCTTATAGTCCTTCATAACTTTACAAACACGACATATTTAAAAATGCTCCTTTCAAAAATATATCAACAACTCGATTACTTCTGAGTTAATTGTTGATGTGAAACTCTGTCATGCTAAGATGTCATTCCCTTGCTTCCACTCCTACATCTTTGAATTTGAAGGTGATTCTCCTGCATTAGATGACAAGGACACCATACCCGTTCACAAATGTCTTGGAAGAGAACAATATACCCAGGGGATTAAGGTTCCTTTGTCATATTTAATATTGAAAATAAGATCAACCTCTTTTTCTTAACTCAATTTTTTCTATTGTGTTCTCATCTTATAAAAATTCACTTTGTGCGCTACTATACACACACACACACACACATATATATATCCACCTTTTCTTCTTCACATCCATTAGTTGTTTGGGATTAGGATATAAATCGATTGGCTACAAGATTCTTCTACTTCTGAGTTAATGTGATGTTGGTTGATTTCATATTTTGATTATCTTGTGTCTCTTCCGCTTCCTTTTATCGATATCTTTCACATTAAGTATTTATGCATGGAAATGAAATGTGGAATATACAAGTGTTATAGGTAGGAAAAATATAAAATTCAACTTACATTGAAAGAAATTAAAGAGGTATTCATCATAAAGGGAAAAGGGGGTGGATTTTTTTATTTTATGTCATTTTTTAGATGTAAAACTTTTCATTTGATGTATTTTATTTCCATTTAAATCGAAGTGTCTTCACACAGTTTTTTCCTCTTCTAGTGCCCTTTATGTCATGTGTTGCAATCCATTGTGCACAGGAGCCTCTTCCGGTTCCATCTACGCCGAGCATTTCAATTCTTCACACGTGCATGCCTCTTCTAACGCCCTCTGTGCTGCATGTTGTAATTCTTTCTGTGCATTGTCCTCGTCAAGCACCCTTTGTGTTTCACATAGGAATTGATTTTGCTGAGAGGTGTCAAACTTAGGATGTTCTTTCTCTTCTTTCTAATATTTCCTTAAACATTTTTACTTAAAATTTCTCCCCGTTGTAGGTTATCCCTTGTACGAGTGCCTCCTCAGGTTATACCACCTGGACGTCTGCATGTTTCAACTTCTAATCTTTGAATGCCTCAACAATCACCATGTTGTTGTGCCCCTTCTTTTCTTCCCATTTGGCCAATAACTCTAGGTAATTTTGCATGACATCGTCTATGTTGTGGCAATATCCACACAGTGTGTGCAACTTGGTACATAATCGCCAGAAGTGGCATATCTCATGATAGTTAAAATAGGTAGGAGGTCCTCATCTACCACCATCATATCCCCTTACTCTTCCCTATTCTCCTCAGTACCCTCCTCTAAAAGATCCTCCATGGTTGAAGCCTCTTTAGTATCCACCCTTAATTTCTTCCTGGACCTAGTAAGCATATGTAGTATTCTCCTTCATTAGATGTAGTGATCGAAAATTGTTCACATCATGGCCCATGGATTTGCAAAGATTGAAAAACAAAGTGTTTGTGGTATTTTGATACTTTTGTAGTGTTGGGAAATAGGGAGGTAAATTCCCCCATTGGGTATAGATCTCACAACATTCAGTCTATGGTCCTGTCCAAAATAGATTTGACGCACCTATCACTATGTAACTTCTGAGTGTAAGACACTCATCTCTGTTGACCTTCTACGCAAGACACTAGAAATTCTTGAACATAGCTTTATCCTTGACAATATATTATCATTTATTGGGGAAGTTCATGAGTGATATTGTTACTACGCCAATCATGCCAACGAATTTCCATCTCCTGGCATAGACTCTAAGTGCAAAGTTATTTCTTCAACCTCCTCCTAGGTCATAACCCTATGCTGGATCCATTCCCTGTATGAATCTATTCAACATAGTATTGAACTGTTGGTTATAATCCCACACAACGTCTCAAGATTTCTTCTTAATATCCCTTATCTCAATTATACATTGTGATTCTGATTTTGGTTTCTAAAATTCTCTCAAGAGATCTCTCTTTATTTTTGTAAGGGACCTTGCTTCTATCATTGGGGTAGTAGCCTTGAACTTCATGTACCATTTCAAATCTCTATCTATTAATGTGGTATCTATCTGCAAAATCTCGGATACCTCATCCATGATTCTTTCCGTAGACCAAATAACTTTACACGTGAACCGGTGTTGTCTTGCGTAATCTCTTTCTATCTCATGAAATGATGAAATCTTGAAGGTTGAATTCAGGATTTCCATACTCGATTTAGAATTGTGTCTTCTAATATTATATATTATCCTTTCATTTCTTCTAATCTCTCTTCTTCTACTTCTCCCACCTTTTAACTTTCTTCGGTCCTTTTTTCTTGATGACAAATGCGCAAGGTGGGTGGTTCAAAGAGGGGGTTCCTCCATACTCTATGATATTATTCAATGATGGATCCTAGACAACTTCCTATATATACCATTGCAAGCCTTCTTATGATCATTGAGGTATCTACTACTTGTAAGGATCCATCATTATCTTTTGCTATATTTTTGCTACTGCTCTATGCCCCATCTTCATTTAATGTGACTACACATCTCACTATATAAGGGGATCTAAATTTTTTTTCTTTGATCCTAATCCCACTACTTTAGGTATCTTCTCTTGATGCCTCACTCCTAATGTCATGTCCCTTTGATATCCTCTCTTCCTCTACACTTATATCTAGCACACATATTTCTCGTGCACATGATTTTGGCATGGTTTCTTTTCTCTCCATCCTGGATCTTACTAATTTGTCACCCATTTGTTTTTTTCTTTGCTTCTCTGTTCGAATCGCCTCCTTAACTCAAATATTCTTATGTATCTCCCAGTTCTTCTTCTTCTCTTCTCTTTTGTATCCATTCTCTTCTCACCTCATCTCATCACTTTTTGGATCCATTATACTATATCCACTCTTCCTTTCATATTTTCTTCCTCCCTCCCCCTTCCACNGGGGGGGGGGGGGGGGGGGTTATTCTTTCATCCTATCGAGATGCATGCCCATCATCCCTTTCTCTACGAAGACAATATTTATCGATAGGGGAATTTATTACAACAATCTACTTCTAGGGTCAACTGCAAAATTTGTTTCAAGACTATACACTGATCGTTGCATTCAAGAACAAACTCAACAATACACCCTTCTTTCACATGATCAAATGAAAAATTGATGGATTTGGCCCAATTATTATCCACATATTGCAATCTATTGATTGCATCTTGGTCCCAAACCAATGATTATTGGTCTCTCCATACAAGTTTAATCTCTCTTTGTCTCTTTATAAACTCATGCAATAAAAGATGAAACTAAACAAATAAAATTTCATTCAAATCTATATAGATGTACTTTTGTTTCCATTGTTCGAGGTTTATTTGTAGGTTCTTGGCCTCTCATTGTGTTAACTCATACTCCTTCACATAAATATAGTCTTCTATATCCTTCCTTGAGGGTTTCCACATAACCTCCTTCCTTCAATAGGTAGAAAAAAACATTGAGGTCCCCAAATTGGAACCAATTATTGTCTCGAGGTTTTAGAAACAATTTTGAAAAGGATTTACCAACAAATACCCCATAGGTGTGAGCATATCAATTTTCAAGGACTAAATAAGTTTTTACTCGATTTCTACCCATAACTAGAGCTCTAAATCTTCTACACCTAACATAACAATAAAATCTTAGTTAACAAAAACCGGACCCTTACATATTAGCATGCATTCCCCTTATGCCTATTGGAGAATGGAAATGATATCAACCTTACCAGCTCACCCACAACCTCAACCATGACTAGTGGGGCTATTACAAAAATTATTACAATAATTACTAAATATCTTGGTTGATGCATGCACTGCATATTTGGGTCGTGCAGTGAAAACTCCTGGGAGCACACACAATGTTGACTTATAGTGTGTACAGAGTCTTGTCAAAACTGTAGGCTACCAAAATATGCTCATGGAAAGTATTTGACTTGCAGAGAATAAACATAGGTCTTGAGAATTTCTTTCATATAAATCAAAGTACAAATTACTTATCAAGAAGTGAGTTTAGAGTGAGAGATATCATGATTCATAGGAATTAAGTAAAGGGATTTATGGAATAAAATAAAACACAATAGAGGAGAAGTAATAGAATCTCATAAAAAAGAATGCACTAAATTGTTGAGGGTGGTAAATACAGTAAAGATTTGAATGTAATACTAAAATTCTTGAATTATGAATCTTAATAGTAAAATTTATCAAGTTACTTACCAAGAAGAGAGTTTACACTGAGAGATATAATCAAACTATGAACTAAAATAAAAGAGGATTGAAGAATAGTAGTAGATTGTTCTTATGAACTAAAACGTTGAAGGTAATAGTGAAATTATTGAAATATGCTATATGCTAAAGAGAAATGAATTAATCAAGTTTCAAACCACAGGCTTCAAAATTATATGTTGAAGGGAACACATTAAACACGTT
>ML805398.1:92177-106343 GCA_009831015.1 Picea engelmannii | reverse complement strand
ATTGAGTACCTTTGCAATTGTTTATCTTTTCTCTCCGTGAACTGCTTATTATCCTCAGCGTTTTCACCCTTACCCAACATTCAACCCACTCTTCTAGGCATCTTACACACAATGATTTGTATTCATTGTGGGCACAACAGATCCATCATTACTCTGCAATTTATTATTTATGATAGAAATTTACTCCAAGTTTTCAATACACTAAACCTCAAATTTATCCCTCTGTGTTTTATTATGTTGGATGGAAAATATCCTCTGGGTTCCAATACATTCAACCAAGAATTTCCTCTGCAATTCATTATATTCTGCTCGCAAAATTACCTCTTGTTCTTAACACATTAAACTGTGAATTTCCTCTACAATGTATTACATTTGATGGTGAATTTTACTCTATGATTTAATAGATATTGATTTCGATATTTCTATGCTTTAGACATCATTTTTATTTCTTGACTGCGATTTTATATGGATGTGTTTTTCTCTTAGTGCTTGGATAACAAATATTTTTAATTGGCGGAATTATTTTATTGAATGATAGCGAGTTCTAAATCCTAAACAACATTGTAATGCAGACAATATCATTACAGTATATTTACTGCGTCAATTTTCAATAACGAACAACTAATTTCAGTTCTGAATCAACCACAATTTTCAAGTCTTAACAACAACGATTTCGAAATGGTTAAGCAATAACGACTTTCATTTTTCACAGTAACATTTACTTGTTTACAACATTTTATGCTATCATGTGATTTCATTTATCATAGGCTCAATAGCGATATCCATTCATAGTTTTAGGCTGCGATTTGAATCTCTTATTTACACAACTAATTTGATATATTGTGAGACTGTGAATTTAATTCTTTTTATATCAAAATATGTGAACCTTTTCAACTCTATGAGTTTGGTTTATTTAGATAGTTAATTCTTCATCTAGACAGTTCAATCGAAATCCTTTTTAGAAGTTCAATTTCTCCTTTTCTCATCTTCATATCACGAATTGGATATAGTTGAATTCAACAGTGATATCCTCAAATTTATGAAGAACATCAATTTGATTGTTGCGTTAGACTGTGTAAATGGTTGGGTTAATTTATTGCTTGTTTGAGGGTGATAGTGGGAATAATTACTGTGTAATGGAGTGTGTAATGGGTAGTCTATCCTCTGTGCATTGGGTAGCGATGTTACTGTGCTTTATTGGTGTTTCTCATGTGTAACTAGTGGCGTTTAATTGCAGTGAATGTAACCGAAAATTTAGAGCTATCTTTGGCCATTATGGCCAACTTCCGTTTATAATTAGGAAGGGTCATTAGCTTGTCATTTAGGACCCTTAAACCAGAGAGTCCTTTCTTTTGCAGAGCTTCAATTTTTCTCAAAAATCTTTGCACTCCTACATCCATAGTTTGGACCTTCTCTTCCAACTGCAACATTAGTCCTCTTTTGGTCATAACCCTCTTGACTTCAAGGATGATTTCCATCCTGTCTTCAACCCTCAAATCCTATATCTCTTCCCAAGTTTTGGAATTCAGAAATTTAATTATCTCAGTGGCTTCTTTGGGCATTTCTCCCAGTTCTGCTCTTATTTTCTCAATGGTCTGCTTTCTCCTTTGTACTAGTTCATTTTTCTCGAACATGATTTTCACCACAGGCTATATTACATTTATGGATTTGGAGATATCCATACAGATATTTTCCTTGGCCTTAGCAAGTGTCTTGCCTACCACTATTTCCTTTTGAAGCTATTGAAATTCTTGTTTGATTTTGTCTGTTGTTTGTCTCTCAATGGAGTAGTTGGTTTGGTAAGAAGACTTAAGTTCCTTAAGGTTGTCAACCTCCTTTTAAATTTTGCTAATTTATGTCTCTTGCAAGTTCATCTCCTCCATGGATTTGGCTAGTTCCATTGTCTTTTCTAGAGCTGTCAGTGGAGTTGTTGAGGGAATTTCTGTTGTGGATGTTGTGCTTACTCCTGTGAGTGGAACTACACTCAATGGAATGACCTCCATAGACATTGATTGTTCCTTCTCCTTCACTAACCTTTCTAGTTCTGCTTCCATCTCTTTCAACTGTGCGTTCTACTCCATGATCAACTTGAGCATCTTGTCCTTCTCACCTTCTATCTCGACTATCTCCTTTGTTTGTGCATCTTCCGTGGGTGGCAGTTTCAACTGTTTCCTCATAGACACTATATCAACATTTTTCTTTTTAGGAATCTCCTCATTTGCTTTCACATTCGAGGGATCATACCCAATCTTGAGGATGAATTCTTCCAATGTTTTAATTTTGTTATCCTCTACAAAGGATGATATCTTTTCTAACTTTAGTTGTGTCTGTACATTTTTGTAAGAGACTTGTATTTTAGCAGTCGAAGTAGAAGCACTTGCCAAAGTGGAGAAAACTATTTCTCCAGTTTTCCTGTGCAGATCCATTTGATCAGTCGGGTGCACATCTCTGGTGTGGAACTCGAATGTTCCCTTCTGTAATAAGTAATTTTCTTGTATCAAGCACATGTGCCTACAGAAAATTCATGTGAATTCTACCCTTCTCTGTATCAAATACAAAAAATAGTCTGTGCTATGCCGTGGATGTATGTTTCAAAAACCGAGCATAAGTATTGTTGGTCAGCATCTGATTCCTCTTCCTTATCAGGTCATATTTCTTGAAAATACTCAACTTTGGTCCTCCTTTACTCGGCTGATTGGCTAGTGAAGTATCTGTCAGTTTCTTTGACAAAACTATAGACATTATCTACTTGTTGCTTGTGACAAGAGGTGATTGATCACCTTTCATAGTCGTAGTGGATTGGGCTCCCCTTTCGCCAACCATGTCAGTTTCATGACTGTATTTTGGCCTTTTGGTATGCAATTGGAAAACTTTAGCTGAGACTTCGGTGATAGAAGGTGAAGTATCCTTCCTGGGTCTTTTCTCCTTTGGAGCCTGTGGTGTGGTTGTTTCCAATATAGTAACTGAAGTATCCTATTGTTCTATTTCTTCCAGAGTCTTGGGGTCCCACTCAGTTTGATTCATGAACCTTTCTATCTCGGGCTTGGATATATGAACATATGGAACATTTTTATTCTTAGCCCTCATCTCTGAAATTATCCCGCACGGATCGTAGTGCCACACAAAACTAACTTCGAACTTCATTTCCTTCAAGAATCTATCTGCCTCTTCCCCGACACCTTGACTATTGCAGATAAAATACCCTATTTGCCCTTTAATTCCGAGCTATTGTTTCTTCTTCAGAGACAGGAAGTGTATGTCATTTATATTTATCATTTATCTTATGTACTCCAGGGAAAATATCCTCACGGGTAAATACTTGGGTAGTTTGTATGGAGCTAACTCGCATCCATATACTCTGATCTCGGTGTGATTTTTGTAAAGATACCAATCTCCAATTTTTTCCAGGTCTGAGAGGTGTAAGATCCTCTGAATCTCTTCATTTATCCATGGTTTTGGTCTGCCACTGAGCATGCTCACCACTGGGTGGTAGAACTACTCGATGAACTATTTGAAACTGAACTCCGTGGAATTTCGTATGAGCATTGAAGTCCAAGATGTTACCGCCTATGGCTTCTTGTTCTTGTCCATTTTCTGCATCGAGAAAAAGAACCTTTCTGCTTGAAAGAAAACAAATATGTTATCTAGTATGGAGGAATACCAAAACATGCCCTCTATGGAAAATTTTGAAAGTTGCTCGTGAATACTCTCCGCCAGAAAAGTACTATAGTTGAACTGAATGGTGGGCCTTTCCTCTGTAGAGAAAATGGATAGAAAACCCAATATAGGTTCATCCACCCATTCGTCTAAAAAATAACCAAGCAGAGAGCAGAGCGATGAAATGATTTGATTACCCTTTTCTGAGAACATGGAGGAGGGATATGGGGTATTTGACTTGGGGAGCTAAGCATCTTGTGGGAGGAAAAGATAAAAAATCTAGGCTCTCTAAGGGAAACATAGTTTCTAGTATAATTTTTTCATGATTTCAATATTAAAAGGGAAGGAGAATTCAGTTCTAGGTATCTGCATCATCTAATCAATGGCCTCTTGTGTGATAACAAACAAAGTTTCCCCTGATGATGAGACTATGGTTCTCTAGTCATGGAGGTAATGATCTTGACATTTGAGGGAAAATTCAGGGAAATGATGGATCTAGGGGAAAAGGTATAGAGGAAGATTGGACTCCCAGAGCCCAATTTCATCGTTGTGATCTAAGTAAATGTCTCTGAGCCATGACTGCAAATCCACGAAGTCAAATTCATACCTTGTATCTAAGATTAAATGATCTTTGTCGGGAAAGGGGATCATGCCAAGGTCAACAGGAGGTGGGAGGAAAGGATTTTCCTCAGCTTCTGCTTTCTTGGATTTTGGCACCATCATTGCGAACAATACCTGCAATTTAAACAAAAACATTAGTGGGAAAGGTCGTGGTCTTGGACTGGTGGCTGAGAACGGAGAGAAGACAAGGAAAAGTTTTATGGTGTGGGTATAAGGTGAACAATGGGATAATGAGGGGAAACAGTTAGTTTTGAGCACACGGATACCCGTTGGGTATGGGAGGACATATTAGCAGGCTAACAGATACATTAACCTATAATAAATGGCCAATGGTTCCTTTGGAGCGTGAGATGGAAAGGAAAAACGAGTGAAAAGTACGATCGAGTGACGTGGAGGGTGTTTGATTGAGGATCAATAAAGGCAAAGGGACATGTGAAGGGTGAGCAGGGGGAAAAGGACTGACGGAGTTATGAGATGGGACCAATACGAGTACATAGTGGAAAATGATGTCACGGGACAACATGGGTATATCAGAAAAGTGGTAAATGGTAAGTGGTAAGATGGTTTGCGGTACGAGGTGGGAGTCTGGTGCAATGGATTCCTACCACATTAGGGGATGGACTTTCTAGAAAACCATTCCATTCCGGACCCCTCCCCCCACCGTTAAAAACAGACCGGTCGGGGGGGGGGGTCCGAAAAATTTCGTTAGTCATCCATCGGTGTGCCTACCACTGTACCGTATATCTGAGCGCATCGTTTAGCAAACTTTCTGGACCCCCCCCCCCACCGTTAAAAGAAAAACCATCCGGGGGGTCCAGAATTTAATCTTGGCCGTTGATCTGAGCGCCAATGCCTCATCCATTAAGATGTGTGCTTTTGTTACCCTTAATTTTGGATCCCCCCCTCACCGTTAAAGGTAGAATGGTCGAGGGGTCTGGAAAATCTTGTTGACCGTATATATGAGCACCAACACCTCCGCCATTCATCTGTGCACTCTCTTTGATATGCTAGCGCAAAAATCATATTTTCTTTGAAAACTTAGGACAATTGATTTATGTGGGTTTGCCCATCTTTCCCCGCTTTTTGTCACCATGGGGGTTAGGCATTCGACTTTCAAACATTAAAGATATGGTTCAACATTGATCATCATGCATGTTTTATTGAAATAAAATCAAATAACCTATGCTCTAACCTACTTACCTGTGACATTTAGCCCAGATTAAACTGTTGGACTAATAAATTACTCTACCCTAGGGTTATTTGACCAATATTATGCAATTTGGTCAAATTTATTCGCTAGCTAACCTAAACTGTTTGGATAAGATTAAACAGTTTAGCCAAGCTTATTCACTAATCCTATCAACAGTAGTTTAAAAGAACTTGGCCATGCTTAAACTGTATGGACCAGGTCATTGTTATTTCATGGGGCTTTATTCAATTTATTTTATGCCCTCCTTTATTCTTTTCTCATTTTCTTTTTCTTTTCTTTCTTTTTATTTCTCTTTCTTTTCTTTCTTTTTCTTTCTCTTTCTTTTCTTTCTTTTTCTCAAATTATTTACAGAATGGAAAATTACTTGGCAACCAAACATAGTAAAGGGATAACATCTCAGTCACCAGTTGATCTTATAAATTATAGGGTTATAACACAAACAATCCTTCATTTGTCTTGAATGTTGTTTTCCACTCATCTCCCTCTCTCACTCTTATTTGATGATATCCACTCTTCAAGTCTATCTTGAAAAAATAACTTGCTCCACTCAAACAATCCATTAAATCATCCATTCTCGGTAAAGGAAATCTATATGTAATGGTTATCTTGTTGATGGCTCTCAAATCTGTACACATTATCCATCCTCCATCCTTCTTTGGAATTAACATAGTTGGTACTATGCATGGGCTTAGGATTTCCCTCACTAAACCTTTATCCAACAACTCCTGGACTTGATTTTTGACTTCCTCATTCTACCTAGGTGTTAACCTATAATCTTCTTTGTTTGGTAAACTAGCTCCTAGAATAAGGTCAATATGATGGCTTATACTCCTAATGGGTGGAAATGAGTGATGTAACTCATCCATTACAATGTCAACAAAGTTTTCTAACAGTTCCTAGATTTCTTCAGGAAAATCTTCCACAAAAGTATTTGTAAGGATAACTCTAGGCTTCCTCAGTACAACAAACTGCATTTCTTTCTCCTTCTTGACTTCATTCAAGAGTTCCTTCCCACTCACGAGAAGTATACTCGAAATAGCTTCCCTCTTTTGTTCTTTGTCTTCTATGGGTAACAACATATGTGTCCTACCATTCTTGTCTATGGTATAAGTATTCTTTCTTCCATCATGAATAACGTTTCTGTCAAACTGCCATGGTTTCCCGAATAAAATAGGACAGACATCCATAGGAATTACATCACACAATATTTCATCCCTATAACCTCCTATTTTAAATTCAACTTGGAATTGTTGACTTACCATTACTTGATTTCCTTTCTACAACCATGATACCTTGTATGGGTTTGGATGTGCAGTTGTTTTCAGCTCCAGTTTCTCCACCATCTCTGTGGATACTATAATGTCAGTGCTCCCACTGTCTATGATCACCTTGAAAACTCTATCTTTCATCTTGCAAGTCGTTATGAACATACTTGTTCGTGGAACTGGCTCCCCTACCTCCTTCTCTAGTTTAAGAAGAATTTTCCTCATCATGAGGTTATTTTCTCCTTTGGTTTCTTCTTCTTCCACATGCTTATGTTCTTCAACAATGTGTGGTTCACCTCCTCCTTCTTTCCTTCTCTCGGGACATTCCCAAGACTTGTGCCCTGATTTTCCACAGGTATAACATCTAACTTCACCTCCTCTGGCTCTTCCTCTTCCTCTTCCTCTAGAAAAATATCTTCTTCCTCCATGTTTTCCTTCTTTAGAAATTCTACATTTCTCATGGTGACTATGATGTTTTTCATCTTCATGCTTCGTCTTCTGAAACTTCTCTCTCCTAGTTCCCTTACCTCTTCTTGAATTTCCTCCTCTGCTTCATTGGATTTTCTTCCTAGCCAATTTCTTTTCATCTTTCAAGGTTGCTTGATAAGAATCCTAGACTTTATTAAGAGACATCATGCCGATCTCCTCTTCTATTTCATATATCATCCCATTGATATATATGGATGTTTTCTCATCTTCATTCTCTTTCTGTCCAACCCTGATGTTCAGTCTGTAAAATTGCTCAGTGTACTCCTTCACTGATAAGCTCTTCTCTCTCTGGTTTTACAATCTTATGAACATATTTATTTGGTAATCCTTTGGGATAAATTTGTCTTTCAACTTGGCTACCATCCTATCACAACTTTTAATTTTTTTCTTACCATTTCTCTTACGTTCGGCTTGTAGTTCATCCCACCATAGCGATACATGACCTTTCAGTCTTGTCACTGCATGCTTCACCATCTTGTCCTCTTTGATATTGTCATAATTGAAGTAATTTTCCATAGGACATACCCAATCCAACAATTCTTCAACTTCTAAATTGCCTTCATACATTGGTACCTCTATCTTCGCTCTGACTCTTATCTTTGAAACAAATTTTATTAAGCGATATTGTGCAACATCCTCTGCTACATTTTCTTCGACCTCTATCTCTTCACTCTCAGCTTCACTAATATCTCCAACGTCTAGTTCTCTCCTTTGTGATGTTTTCATGGCGTCCAGTCTCATTCAGATTCACCTCATTTCTTCTTCCATTTATGCATTCACTCTATGCCTTCTAGGTGGCATGATTCCACTGCGTCACCTAGAAATATAAATCAAATTCTTGATACCACAATTGATACCAACTTACCTCCTTTCTCCTTTTGTTTGTTGTATGTGAACAATCTCAATATCATCTCTGATACCACCTGATGCAACCCCCCTATTCTCCCATAGGGCTACACGACCTCCTGGTCAAAGGATCTTTGATTCTTGAGTCATATCAATATATAGAACCTTAAAAGTCTGCTTTTGTATCTAAACACAGGCCCTTTAGGCTCCTTGGTGCCACTCTGATAGCACCCACAACCTTCCCTTTCGTGCTCCTGCGAAATCTTAGATTACTAGGCGTTAGCTCTTTTTCTGATAATCCCCCTCTCGATGTGACATTGGGTGGTGACTTTACATGACCACACAATTATGACCTACCCTAAATGTTTTAAAGTCTGCACAACTCCTACCCTCGTAATGCTACAGGACCGTCTATCTCATGATCTTGACAATACTACCTGAACTAATGGTTCATATCTACACCTTTCAAATATACGAACTAGATCTTTCCCTCTTAAATCAACGACTACGATATCCTTCTCCATTCTGGACTTCAGGCTTTTGAAATATCAAACCTCGCTTTCTTTCGTACGTCAATCTTCCAGAGTTGATGATCTGTGGACACCTATCCTCTAATCAACAATCCTGCCTTCACTTTGGGTGTTTGACCTTTCAAATTAGATCAACGATCTTGTGACCCCCTTCTCGATCGATGGTCGATATCTCCTTCGGGTCTTTAGACTTATGAGATCTCAAATCTCAAACTTCACCCTTCTTACCAATGCCTTTTATCTGAAGGCTATAATCCACTGATGTGTGTCCTCCTGATCTCATGATCGAGGATTAGTTCGGGTCTTTACCTGGAGTGCATGGATCTATGACACATCTCTGTTATATCTGATGACTATGAATCACTTTGATAATTTACCTGGATTCCACAGATTCACACCACGTCTCCTCTAGATCTAGAGGTCCATATTTACTTCGGATCTTCGAGATTCGGCAATCTCACATCTCAACTGAAATCTTTCTACACTTTACCTAGAGATCACGATCTGTTGACAAGTGTCCCCTTGCAGATTGATGACTCTTGGCTCTTCAACTATTCATGCTTTAGATGTTTCAACATTTCACCTTTTCCTTCCTCTGGATCTCATGACCCACCGAAACGTACCCTTCTGGATCTAACATTCCAGACTCTCTTCTGTTGATAGGACGATATGGATTGACTTTGGATTTTCATCTCTTCGGACTTCGCGAATCTCACATATCAAGTGAGAAACTCTTGAATGGATTTCCTGAAGTTGCTAATCTGATGACTCAGATTCACTTTGGAAATATGATGCTTGAGATTTACTTTAGGTGATCTGACGATTCAGATCTGCTCTGGATGATCAAATGGTTGAGATTCTACTTCATGTTTTTGACTTTTCGGGCTTCGAAAATCTTAGTTCTAAAACCTAGGTGAGTTCTCTCTCAAGAGTGTGCGAAGATATAAGGCTTGTGCACCTTACTCTAATCATACTGCTATTGATCCGTTGCACTGTGATCCAATGACCACTGTTGCTCCTCCCCATGAGCTTCTAATTTCTTCCAACTTAGAAGATTTATCAGTATTCAAAGGTTTCAAACCTTTGCTCCTCATATGAGTCCAACTCTTGGATCTCGTCAACACTTATGAAATTTTTTATCCCTTCTGATCTTGATCTTTAAACGATTTCGAATTCCCACGCACTCCTTGCATTCTTAGAATTTTGATAACTCGAATCAAAGGATTTCTTGAAAATAAATTCTTCTCGCCCTCCTAATGTTCCTTTGTTCTAGTTTTTTGATGCTTCGTATCTTCTTGACGTTGTGCACTCCTTGCACCTGGTATAAGTTTCCTTTGTTTTCTCTTAACTCCTCCGATTCAATCCGAGACTCAATCGATGCACTCCTTGCATTTGAGATGCACACCTTGCATACGAGTTTCAGAAGAGATACAATTGAAACTTATCCAGTTTCGTCACAAACTCATATGATCAATTTTGTGAGAAATCATACATGAACGAAATTAAATAAATGACATACACAGAATATAACATTCATTCATTCACACATCAAATGACCATAGTCCAAGTATTTGGAACAATTCGGTTAGTTCTGCTCATTCATGAAACAAATTACATAATCTTGATTTTCTCCACTGCATATTTTCTTATACTCTACTATGCTCTACTGATCTCTGTCTCCATCTCATAATATCCTAATTCTTCTTTTACAATGCAACAACAAAACTATCTAAGGAGTAGATCCACGAGCTCCCTCGTCCTATCTGCAACCTATCCCATCAAACTCTTAGAGGTTACCTACTTTGTCTTATTACAATAACTATCATTTATTTCCAGATAAGAGTCAACACTCTATATATGCAACCCCTTATAGTCCTCCATGACTTTACAAACACGACATATTTAAAAATTCTCCTTTCAAAAATATCTCAACAACTCGATTTACTTCTGAATTAATTATTGATGTGAAACTCTGTCATGCTGAGATGTCGTTCCCTTACCTCCACTCCTACATATTTGAATTTGAAGGTGATTCTCTTGTATTATATGACAACGACACCATACCCATTCACAAATGTCTTGGAGGAGAACAATATACCCAGTGGATTAAGGTTCCTTTGTCATATTTAATATTTAAAATCAGATCAACCTCTTTTTCTTAACTCAAAATTTTCTAATGTGTTCTCATCTTATAAAACGTCACTTTGTGCGCGACTATATCTATATATATCTATATCTATCTATCTATCTATCTATCTATCTATCTATATATATATCCACCTTTTCTTCACCTTTTGTGTCTCTTTTGCTTCCTTTTCTCGTTCTCTTTGACATTAAGTATTTATGCATGGAAATGAAATGTGGAATATACAACTGTTATAGGTAGGAAAAATATAAAATCCAACTTACATTGAAAGAAATTAAAGAGGTATTCATCATAAAGGGAAAAAGGGGGTGGATTTGTTTATTTTATGTCATTTTTTATATGTAAAACTTTTCATTGTATGTATTTTATTTCCATTTAAATCGAATTGTCTTCACACAGTTTGTTCCTCTTCTAGTGCCCTTTGTGTCATGTGTTGCAATCCATTGTGCACACGAGACTCTTCTACTTCCATCTACGACGAGCATTTCAATACTTCACACGTGCATGCCTCTTCTAGTGCCCTCTGTGTTGCATGTTGCAATTCTTTGTGTGCATTGTCCTCGTCAAGAACCCTTTGTGTTTCACGTAGGATTTGATTTTGCTGAGAGGTGTCAAACTTAGGATGTTCTTTCTCTGCTTTCTAATATTTCCTTAAACATTTTTACTTAAAATTTCTCCCCGTTGTAGGTTATCCCTTGTACAAGTGCCTCCTCACGTTATATTGCCTAGACGTCTACATGTTTCGACTTCTTTATCTTTGAATGGCTCAACAATCACCATGTTGGAGTGCCCCTTCTTTTCTTCCCATTTGGCCAATAACTCTAGGTAATTCTGCATGACATGGTCTATGTTGTGGCAATATCCACACAATGTGTGCAACTTGGTACATAATCCCCAGAAGTCACATATCTCATGATAGTTAAAATAGGTAGGAGGTCCTTATCTACCACCATCATATTCCCTTACTCTTCCCTATTCTCCTCAGTAGCCTCCTCTAAAATCTCCTCCATGGCTGAAGCCTCTTTAGTATCCACCCTTAATTTATTCCTGGACCTAGTAAGAATATGCAATATTCTCCTTCATTAGATGCAGCGAACAAAAATTGTTCACATCATGGCCCATGGATTTGCAAAGATCGCAAAACAAAGTGTTTGTGGTATTTTGATACTTTTGTAGTGTTGGGAAATAGGGAGGTAAATTCCCCCATTGTCTATAGATCTCACACCATTCAGTCTATGGTCCTGTCCAAAATAGATTTGACGCACCTGTCGCTATGTAACTTCTGAGTGTAAGTCACTCATCTCTAGGGTGACCTTCTACGCAAGAAACTAGAAATTCTTGCACACAGCTTTATCCTTGACAATATATTATCATTTCTTGGGGAGGTTCATGAGTGATATTGTAACTATGCCAATCATGCCAACGACTTTCCATCTCCTGGCATAGACTCTAAGCACAAAGTTATTTCTTCAACCTCCACCTGGGTTATTACCCTATGATGGGTCCATTCCTTGTATGAGTCTATTCAACATAGTATTGAACCATTGGTTATAATCCCACACAATGTCTCAAGATTTCTTATTAATATCCCTAATCTCGATTATACATTGTGATTCTGATTTTGGTTTCTAAAATTCTCTCAAGATATCTCTCTTTATTTTTGTAAGGGACCTTGCTTCTATCATTGGGGTAGCAGCCTTGACCTTCATGTACCATTTCAAATATCTATCTATGAATGTGGTCTCTATCTGCAAAATCTCAGATACCTCATCCATGATTCTTTCCGTAGACCATATAGCTTTACACGTGAACCGATGTTGTCTTGCATAATCTCTTTCTATCTCATGAAATGCTAAAATATTGAAGGTTGAATTCAGGATTTCCATACTCGATTTAGAATTGTATCTTCTAATCTTATATATTATCCTTTCATTTCTTCTAATTTCTCTTCTTCTACTTCTCCCACCTTTTAACTTTCTTCGGTCCCTTTTTCTTGATGACAAATGTGCAAGGTGGGTGGTTCAAAGAGGGGGTTCCTCCATAATCTCTGATATTATTGAATGATGGATCCTAGAGAGTTCCCTATATATACCATTGCAAGCCTTCTTATGATCATTAAGGTATCTAGTTCTTGGAAGGATCCATCACTATCTTTTTCTATATTTTTGCTACTACTCTATGCCCCATCTTCATTTAATGTAACTACACATCTCACTATATAAGGGGATCTAAATTTTTTTTCTTTGATCCTAATCCCACTACTTTAGGTATCCTCTCTTGATGTCTCACTCCTAATGTCGTGTCCCTTTCATAACCTCTCTTCCTCTACACTTATCTCTGGCACAAATATTTCTCGTGCACATGATTTTGGCATGGCTTCTTTTCTCTCCATATTGGATCTTACTAATTTGTCACCCATTTGTTTTTTTCTTTGCTTCTCTGTTCGACTCGCCTCCTTAACTCAACTCTTCTTATGTATCTCCCAGTTCTTCTTCTTCTCTTCTCTTTTGTATCCATTCTCTTCTCACCTCATCTCATCACTTTTTGGATCCATTATACTATATCCACTCTTCCTTTCATATTTTCTTCTTCCCTCCCCCTTCCACATGCTGGGGGGNCATGCCGGGGGGGGGGGGGTTATTCTTTCATCCTATCAAGATGCATGCCCATCATCCCTTTCTCTACGAAGACAATATTTATCGATAGGGGAATTTATTACAACAATCTACTTCTAGGGTCAACTGCAAAATTTGTTTCAAGACTATACACTGAATCATTGCATTCAACAACAAACTCAACAATACACCCTTCTTTCGCACGATCAAACGAAAAATTGATGGATTTGGCCCAATTATTATCCACATATTGCAATCTATTGATTTCATATTGGTCCCAAACCAATGATTCTTGGTCTCTCCATACAAATTTAATCTCTCTTTGTCTCTTTATAAACTCATGCAATAAAAGATGAAACTAAACAAATTAAATTTTATTCAAATCTATATAGATGTACTTTTGTTTTCATTGTTCGAGGTTGATTTGTAGGTTCTTCGTCTCTCATTGCATTAACTCATACTCCTTCACATAAATATAGTCTTCTATATCCTTCCTTGAGGGTTTCCACATCACCTCCTTCCTTCAACGGGTAGAAAAAAACATTGAGGTCCCCACATTGGAACCAATTATTGTCTCAAGGTTTTAGAAACAGGGTTGAAAAGGATTTACCAACAAATACCCCATAGGTGTGAGCATATAAATTTTCAAGGACTAAATAAGTTTTTACTCGATTTCTACCCATAACTAGAGCTCTAAATCTTCTACACCTAAGATAACAATAAAATCTTAGTTAACAAAAACCAGACCCTTACATATTAGCATGAATTCCCCTTATGCCTATTGGAG
>ML805398.1:71686-88062 GCA_009831015.1 Picea engelmannii | reverse complement strand
TTATCAACCAAAACTATTAATATCTAATAGTTTATTGGCTTATGCGCTTTGTGCCTTAGGTCAAGATGGAAGGGGTGTTTGGTAATAGTCATTTCACCATACAAGTTGCCTTGTAGGAAACAAGAATGCTCTGGTCATTTGAAAAAATTAAATCGAGTGTTGTCATCTTTCATCCTGTTGACTTATTGCTTAGGGTGTGTGGGTATCGTCTTCTTGTCAGTTATTTGGTCTCCTAGCACATCGGTTTTGTCATGAGTCTGTGGTCGAGATAGGTTATGTTGCACCAGGGTTATTGTCACACTTATCACCTAGCGACAACATGATTCCTGATGAGGGGATCATTGTGTGCCCTAATCGATAGAGGTGAATGATAACATGGTTGGAGTTGATGCCTCTTGTGGTGGGTGTTTGTTAGTTGTAGTTGATGTTGTTGCATGGGTTGTCATGCCTTCATGCTTTGGGTTTTGTGTGCCATCGAGGGTTCTTGTTACTAGTTGTCAAAGACATTGTGTCGGGACTGGGGATGTTGTTCCTTAGCTTGTAAGCATTGTCATGTTGGTGTCAGGCCGATAGCCATTTCTATATATCTTTGATTTTCACATGTTTTGCCCAGTCGGTCGATGTGTTAGTGTGTAGATTTGTTGTTGTTTGTTGCATGATCTACGTGCGTGGTGTTCATCATCAGGTGGTGTGGTTTAACTGTGTTGTCATTGCCTTCCTGCCTAAAAAAAAAAAAATGCACTTTTCGCTTCGCTTGGAGTCGTAACAATTGGGGTCTTTACATATGGTATCAGAGAAAGTTCAACACGCGACTTGGGAATAGTTCGGATTTCATTGATATGATATTTGGTTATAATGTTTCTAATTAAGTTGAGTTATATTTTTGCAAGTAATCATGGTTAGAGGACTCTGCAGAGGCAGACGACGGGGTACTAGGGGAGGATGCACAACACCTCCAGTAGCATCCACACCTAAGGGTTCTAACCCCCAGTGAGATGAACAGGTTGTCGGGCAGGAGAAGATAGTGGTGGGTGATGTGGTTGGGTTGATGAGGTCTTTTCAACGCATGTCTGAGGCACTGATCATCTATTTAGATAGAGATGAGGGCATGGCATTGACACCCCTTGAGGGTACACCTTGCACTTCGGTTGGTACTGGTAGCATTCACTGTGAACTCAAGAAGGTCAAATTTCCTGAGTTCTTTGGGGCCCCAGAAGATGTAGCCACCAAGGCATGGTTGGAGAATATGGCGATGTGCTTTGCACTTCGCAACTATACCTCCAACATGAAGGTCCAAATGGAGGTCTTTCAGCTCAATGGGAGCACTCTTCTATGGTGGAAGATGCTCCTGCCATAATTGAACATGGTCGTCGACGACCTGTCATGGGAATTGTTCAAGGAATGGTTCCGAGAGAGGTACCTATAAGAGGAATTCATTGAGTGTTGGCTCAACAATTTCAATGACTTATGACAGGATGGTCATATGGTGCTCAAGTACGAGTCTCTTTTTATGGAGTTGCTTCAGTATTTTCCACACCTTAATACTGAGAAACTTAAGGTGAAGAGGTTCTTGTTAGGCCTTAATGTCATCATATGTGCAAAGGTTAGGATTCAGATGCCTTAGACCTTGCATGATGTTGTCCAGAAGGACCTCATAGTAGAGGAGGAGGTTATCAATGGGAGTCAAAGTAGGACTCCAGTGAGACCAACAGAGCATGCTTCATCTAGTGCATAGCAACATCAAACACCAGCTAGATAGACATCAGGGTATCATGGATTTCAGAGAGGATCCACTTTCCCTACAACTCAACAACCAATGCCTTAGCAGGGGACTCCTTATCGGGGACCACAACATCAACAACAACGTCGACCACAGTAGCAACAGTTTAGGCATGTTCAACAATACATACCAGGATTCTAGGCCGGTGGGTCGTTAGCTTATACCTTGGGTACTAGGAGTACTGGACTAAAGAAGTGGTGTTTGACTTGTGGGGAGCCACACTACCAGCGTGACTACCCAGTGGAGATCACTAGAGCATCTGGATTATCCAGACCCACTACGATGGGATATTTGGGCAAGGCCCATCAGATTCATGTAGTGGTGAATAACCGCTAGGTAGAGCACCAGTTGATTGCGCTCGAGAGATCAGGTACCATCGCTGACCAAACCCTTAGTATTTTGATAGATCCCAGTGCTACAGAGAGTTTCATTTCTGGTGCAATGCTAAAGAGGATTAAGGTAAAGGTAGTCGAATAGGAAGATTTTATCTTTGTAGAGATGGCTTCAGGAGCCAAACAAAAGGTTGGAGGAAAGGTTACAGGTTGTACCCTTAACCTGGTAGAGTTTGTCACCAGGGCCAACCTGTACGTCATGATCTTAGGATATTTGATGTCGTGATCAGTATGGACTGGTTGGAATCACATGAGGTGATACTCAACTGTAAGATGAAACGTTTGAGCTTGGTTGATGATAAGGGATAGAGACACATAATTGTTAGACAGAACCATGGAGTTTTCCCGAGGTTCATATCTTCCTTTTAGCTATGGAATAGCATACGCAAGGGATGTAAGCTTTATGTGATCCTTGTATTAAATGAGAAGGGATTAGGGGAAGGTCTAGAACACCTTCCCATGGTGAGAGAGTTTGCGGACATCTTCCTAGAGAAGTTACCTGGGATGCCGCCAGAGAGAGAATTGGAGTGTACCATAGACCTAAAACCGAGGACATAACCGATAGCAAGAGAGCCTTATCGGATGTCAACCTTGGAGTTATAGGAGTTGAGAATGCAACTGAAGGAGTTTTTGTACCTAGGACTTATACGTCCAAGTGTGTCACCATGGGGTGCACCTGTTATTTTCATATGAAAGAAGGATGGGTCATGGAGACTCTGCATTGACTATCGTCAATTGAATAAGGAAACGATCAAGAATCAATATATGTTTCGAAGGATTGATGATTTGTTCGATCAAATGAAGGGTGCGATAATGTTTTCAAAAATCAATTTGTGATCAAGGTATCACTAGTTACGAATCAAGGAGGATGACGTCCCTATGACCTCTTTTAAAACGAGGTTTGGACATTAGGAGTTTACTTTTTTACCATTTAGACTGACAAACACGCCAGGGGTATTTATGAGTTTAATGAAAAAGGTGTTATGCAAGTACTTGGACAAGTTCGTCGAAGTATTCAATGATTATATTTTGATTTACTCTCGGATGATGGAGGAGAATGATGAGAACTTTCACTTGGTACTTGGCACAATTTGTATGGGAAATTTTCCAAATGCTCGTTTTATGAATCAAAGATTCACTACTTAGGGCATGTCATCTCGATGAAGGTATCACCATGGATCCAACAAATGTCGAGGCTATTATGGAATGGCCTGCACCAAAGAATGTCTTGGAAGTGCGTAGCTTCATGGGTTTAGCATGATACTATCAACGATTGATCAAGGTATTTTCGAATACAGCAAATCCGATCACGGAATTGTAGAAGAATAAAAAGAAGTTTGTTTGGACCACAAAATGAGTAGAGGAATTTCAGAGGCTCAAGGAGATATTAACAACAACACTGATACTAAATGTCCCTGACATGGACATAGACTTCTTGGTATGCATCAACGCATACAAGGGAGGCTTAGGCGGAGTCTTGATGCAAGACGGTTGAGTGATATCTTACATTTCAAGGAAGTTGAGAAGGAATGAGGAGAAATATGTGATTCATGATTTGGATCTGTTAGCTATTGTATATGCCTTGAGAGTGTCGAGACACTACCGTATTGGATGAAAATTGGAACTAAAAATAGACCACTGTGGACTTCAGCACATCTTTACACAAAGCAATGTGAACGCGTGACAACGACGTTGGTCGAAATTGCTTAGCGAGTAGGATTTCAAGATTACTTACATAAAAGGAACAATGAATCGAGTGGAAGATGCATTGAGTAAGAGACCACACATATTTTCAGTGTTTCCTCTTCAGATGAATCTACGTGAAAATATTCTAACTTTGCAGTGCGACGATGACTGGTACAAAGAGGTCAAGGATTTTATCGAACAAAACACAATGATGGATTATTGAGGTTTAAAAATTGGATTTACGTAACACCGAATAACGAGTTGAGGGGTTTGATCCTAAATGAGGCTCATAGAGCAGTGTACATGGATCACCTGGGAGTCACGAAGATGAGGGTGGAACTTAAACCCTTGTTCTTCTGGAAAGGAATGAAGGTAGACATAGTCAACTATGTGGCTAGATGTCTAGATTGTTAACAGATAAAGGTTGAACATAGAAATCCATCATAATTACTACAACCTCATGCTATTCCATAATTGAAATGGTAGGTTATTTCGATGGATTTCATTGTTGGATTTCCACTGATGGCAAGGAGACATGACTCAATTTTTTTGGTAGTCGACACTCTGATGAAGAGTGCTCATTTTATTCCTGTGCGTATGACATATCAGGCACCTGACATAGATAGAGTTTTCATAAATGATATTGTGAGGCCACTTGGCATGCTTAAGAGGATTATATCCAATCGAGGATCGGTGTTTACCGTACGATTTTGGACTAGTTTCCAAGAGGCCTTGGGAACCCAACTTAAATTTAGTACTGTGTATCACCTGGAGACTGACGGGCAGACCGAATGAACAAGAAAAATCTTGGAAGACATGTTGTCGATGTACGTGATGGACCAACAAGAGCATTGGGAAGAATTCTTTCCACTGATAGAATTCACATATAATAACAGTTACCAACGAACCATTAAGATGACGCCTTTTGAGTTTCTTTACAGGCGACCATGTCAGACACCTCTGAGTTAGGATCGTCTTGAGGATAGGGTCCTGGTGGGACCAAAAGCGATCAAAGGGATGGAATATCAAATGCAAACAATAATACAAAGGATCAAAGAAGTGCAGGATCAACAAAAGAGTTATGCGATGTGCACTGTGTCGACCATAGTTACGAAGTTGGTGATCGAGTCTTCTTGCGGGTAAATATGCATAAGAGTTCAATCAAGTTTGGAAAGGGAGCTTAACTCTCTCCTAGGTTTGTGGGACCATTTGGGATTGTGGAGAGGAAGGAGCCCATGGCCTATCAACTAGCCTTGCTTGAATCCTTGAGGCGTATGCGTGATGTGTTTCACGTATATGTTTTGAGAAATTATATTAGTGATCCTCCACATGTTATTCACATGATTTCCTTGCAGGTATCGGACGAGGGGGTACTCACGGATGAGTTGATGCACATATTGGATCATCGCATTCAACAGCTATGACGTCAAACAATAGATCAGGTGAAGGTCTAGTGGGAAAACTATAGTCCGCACTCAACGGCCTGGGAGGACGCATATGATATGCACCAATAGTTTCCATTTTTGTTTGATATATAGACTTATGATACTGTGATACACATTATTTCGACACTTATATACTGTGAAACTTCAGGACGAAGTTTAAACCAAGAGGGGGTGTATGTAACATTGGACTCTTACGTGCAATGAGCGAACTTATTCTTTGAGGACACCTGATTGCAAGTGATCCATATTATTATACTATTGGGAGTTTGATTATGATTATGAGGCATTATGGATATGATGACATTTTCTTTTGTTATTTTGACATAGATAGGTGCTATTGATTGGGTTCTCCTGAGTGTGCATGACTGTGGACCTTGAAGATCCAGAGGCATCGATGAAACCCCTTGGACTTTGCATTGAGTCGAGTGGACTATTGAGTTTTTATTATTGTTGATATGAAATATGCACATCTAATTAGATTTTATGATGATTTATTTTATTTCTAACATGATTCATTGATCATGCATGCTAACGATAGCTTGCTGACCAAACTCACATTTGAAGTAGAGGGGTCATGTACGACAAACAGAGACATTGAGGGAGAGGTGTGGACAACAACCCTGCCACAACCTACTCACACTCCCTTTGTTGCTCTAACTATAGGTTAATGATTACCTAATTCGAGAAGACCCACAATGTCATGAGGGAAGACTGCGATAGTCAGTCACGATGATTCTAAAGGGCATGCAATAAGGTGAGGGACTTATTCCTTGGAGGCCCTTAGTCTCCCACAAGATCACCTGGTGGAGTATTGACTCGAGGGGTTTTTGATGTCTACCAAGTCATTCAAGACACGAGTGGCACCCTTGGAGCACGTAGTCCATCCTAAAGGCCACGTCGCGCAAGAAAAAATAGAAAGAGGAGAGTGGCACCCTTGGAGCACATAGTGCATCCTGAAGGGCAAGTCGCGCAAGGGAAACAAAATGAGGCGAGTGGCACCTTTGGAGAACCTAGTGTGTCTTGAAGGGCAGGTCACATTGTTAACTAACAAGTGAATAAACCTATATGGCCTTAGAACGAATGATGTGATAAGAAAGATTTAAAAACAATTTCCCTAACAAAAATGTCGCCCAACCTAGGAAAATAAAATCTAGGTCTAAGTGATACTTATTGTAAATAATAATAATAATAATAATCATTAAACATGTGACAAAAAGGGGGTTAAAAAATTCGATTAATTTATTAAAATCAAATTATATTGAGGGATTAAAATTTTAAAAGGGAATTGGTTGTTTTTCTACATATTCTAATTAAAATTTATTAATTAAAAAGAAAAAGGGGAAAAAGGTAATTTTCTACACTTGCTGATTTGAGTTTTAGATAAAAAGGGAAAAGAGGGAAACTTAAAAGAATTAAGAAACTAAGGGAAAAAGGGGGAAACATAAAGAAAAAGGGAAACATAAGGAAAAAGTAGAATGAATAACTTAGTAAGGAATCTTGCCTTTAAGAACTTTCTAAATTGAACTCAACTAGGAATTTAGTAAGGGTGTAAGTCATTAAAATGTGTAAGGGAATATGGGGACACCTAGGAGCGATTCTAAGAATGATTTTAGGTGGGTGAGAGAAATAGGAGTAATTAAATAATTAATGAAATTAATTTATGGTGAAACTAAGGGGATGGGTGACATGTGTATGGGGGAGGTTTGTTCTGAATTAAATTATTGAAAAATAAATTAAATGGGAATTTGGGAAAGAAATCACTTAGAAAATCTATATAAGGGAGGGAGGAGGAGGAGTATGGATCTCTTCTTTGATGTGTAACATTATGCTGAAGAATTTTTGACTTGACTGACTTATCTTGTGGGAGTTGGGATACCCATCTCAGTGACAAGTGGTAGTTCGGCCTTGCGAGGTGAGCTGAGAGCTATTTGTTCTCTGGTTTCATGTGCGTGGTGCCTTTGCAACTCGGGGGGCTAAGGGGAAAGAAGAGTACCCCTATAATTGGTTGGGAGGTACCGGTGAAGTCACATAGGTTAGAAAGCTGGAGCTGAATGGAGCTTACGAGACAACGACTTGGAGCTGTCACCTTGGGCTATGGTACATACACTTTTATTTTGAATGGTAGATTAATATTGATCTTGCGCTTCCATGATAGTACCTCTATTGTATAAAAAAAATATGTTTACTTAACATTTTTAGTCAAGAAATTAAGGTCGTATTATCTTTACACTCACTGCATTGCATTGAATCCCTTGGCAACATTCCCTAATTGCTATGATTGTTCTATTTTTTTTAATGAATTTTATGAGGAGATTGTGCTTTATATTTCAACCTCATCCCTATATCATCATTCCATGCCTGAGAAGTCGACCAAGAGCCGGATCGACGGTGGTCACTTCGGTGTTAATAGACCTATAGATCCTAATGCCCTGCTTTTTTGTGCATGGATGATGAGCGAAGGATGTTTTTACCCAACTATATACTCTTGTTGAAGGTCCCCAGTTGAATGATTGTCTTGCACCTTTTTGAGATTGAATACCTATGTGATTGTTTATCTTTTCTCTCCGCGAACTGCTTATTATCCTTTGTGTTTAATCTCTACATTTTCACCCTTACCCAATATTCAACCCACTCTTCTTGGCGTCTTACACACAATGATTTGTATATGGTGGGTGTAATTACTGTGTAATGGGTAGCCTATCCTTTGTCTATTGGGTAGCGATTTTACTGCACTTTTGTTGGTGTTTCTCATGTGTAGCCGATGACATTTAATAACAACAAATGTATATATTGGGTATTTGCGGAAGTCATAAATTTATTAGACAACATTGTATTAACGAGACATCGTCATAGGGTATAGATTTATCTCAATTTTAGGCAGGAAATTTATTATAAATTTGTTTATGTGTTGTTAGATAGGAAACGTTGAATACTAAATGGAAATCATTGCATATGAACGACAACAATTTGGTTGAGCATGACTACGATTGTTGGGTTTCTACACATTTCTCCTCACCCCGAATTAAATAATAAACAAGTGTTTAATTGCAATAGGAATGAAAAATGTGTGTATGAATGCTAGACAACAATTAATATATTATTAGATAGCAGTAGCTTTATAGTTGGTTGATTGCACTTATATATTTATAAGCAGTCTCATATGGTTGATAGACAATGATACCAATCCTTGGTATAGAACATTATCCTTATGTTAGACAACAATAGGATAAACTGTCGGCCACTGTTTTATATTGTTTTCTCAATAAGAACACCTTCACATAAACCTTCTTCTTCGGGGAAATTTTAACCCAACTTACTATTTACACTTGAATTCCTTAACTAATTTACCCGAATAGGTAATTGGAACCTAGATGAAAATAGAGGTAGAATGTTATAAGAAATAATAATTAATAATGTTAAATGATGCAAAATGTTTTAATGTTTATTGATTTTTATTAAACGTAATAGGATGATTATTGTTGGGCAGAGTTGTATATGTTGGTTTAATAGGACTTTTATACATAATGGTTTATTGGAGTAATAGATGTTTATCTTGTGCAAGCTTAATGGTTGAGGGATAAGTTGTTTTATCAACTAAAACTATTAATAGCTAACAGTTAATTGGCTTATGCGCCTTGCGCCTTAGGTCGAGCTGGAAGGGGTGATTGTTCATAGTCGTTTCGCCATATAGTTTTCCTTGTAGGAAACAAGAATCCTCTGGTCATTCACGCAATTTAAATCGAGTGTTGTCATCTTGCGTCCTATCAACTTGTTTCTTAGGGTGTGTGGGTATCTTCTTCTTGTCAATTATTCGGTCTCCTAGCACATCGGTTTTGTCATGAGTCTGCGGTTGATATAGGTTATGTTGCACTGGGGTTATTTTCACACCTATCACCTAGCCACGACATGATTCTTGATTAGGGGATCATTGCATGCCCTAATCGAAAGAGGCGAATGATAACCTTGCTAGAGTTGGGGCCTCCCGTGGTGGGCGTTTGTTTGTTGTAGTCGATGTTGGTGTGTGGGCTGTCACACCTTCATGCGTTGGGTTTTGTGCGCCATAGAAGGTTCTGTTTACTGGTCATCAAGGTCGTTTTGTCGAGACTGGGGATGTTGTTCTTTAGCTTATAGGCATTGTCATGTTGGTGTTAGGTGGGTAGCCATTTCTATCTATATTTGATTTTCGCATTTTTCGCCCAATTGCTCGATGTGTTAGTGTGTAGATTTGTTGTTGTCTGTTGACTGATCTGCATGTGTGGTGTTTTTCGTTAGGGGGTGTGGTTTAAATATGTTGTTGTTTCCTTCCTACCTAAAAACAAAAAAAATAATTCTACTTTTCGCTTCACTTGGAGTCGTAACGATTGGGGTCTTCACACTAAATAATATCCATGTATTTGGAAAATATATTGCAAGAAAATGTATGTGGAGTGAGATATGGCTTTCAACTTGAGAATTATTTTTATTCTACATAGAATGAAAATTAGATATCAAATATACTTACAACACTATTTTGACTATTTATCCTTTTGCAAGGTTCCTACTAGTTCACATTGCACTATTCAATCACTAATCAAACTTGGAATTCTCTTACGCGTCAATAATTCTATGTACAACTCCATGTTTATACAAGTTTAAAAATTGAATTGAACCCTCTATCCATGAAACTACCAGTGTTATGTCCCCAAATATCAAGAATTTCTCTACTACCTCCTCCTTACCAAAAATAATCAATATAGTAAAAACTCTTACCTCAACATATTTTTTAGTTTTCATATATATATATGAAAAAATAAAATGCTCCAACTCGTCTAGGTAACATGTTTGAACAACCAAATTTGGACAATTGAAGGCATTGATGGCCACATTTGAAGAATGTATTTATATGTATGATGTGTGAAGTTTTAATAATTCATTTTCATGTATGAATTACTTTATTTTGATAGGAAATGTATCATCAATTATATTCACAGTACAAATGTGTCGGGCATAATACAAATGATTTTTGGAAGTACAAATGTGTCGGGCATAATACAAATGATTTTTGGAAGTCTTTACTTGACTTTGTTATCTTACCTTTTTGTCATATTTTTATTTCCATGGTCCTTAATTCTTATTAATTAATTTTCTTTTATTGCATTTAAATTTTTTCACGTTTCTATTTTTTAGTTCTTTGGTTTTTAAGAGTGGTTTTTAGTTTTCTCAAAATTATTTTATAGTTTTTAGTTTTAAATCATCATATTTAATGTATGGGTGTGGAGGTTCTATTTTCTCATGAAATGTGGTCATTTTTTCACCTTTCTCCTTTTTAATTTCTTTGGTTTGTCAAGAGTGTTTTTTAGTTTTCTCAAAAGTTTTTAGTTTTAAATAATTACCTTTAATGTATGGGGGTGGAGGTTCTATTTTCTCATGAAACAAGATCTTGAGACAAAGTTTTTATGAACATGTCAAAAGTATACAACAAAAATGTAATGCCTCTCGTCTCTGTACATCTTGCATGGATAGTTGATTTTTATTAAACAATTTTCACAAATCTTTTTGGTTGGTTATGCTTGCAATGATTCAACTATCTCTTTAGTGCATCCAATTAATTGTGATGTATCTAACTAAAATAATTTTGACTTCGAATGGAACTCATGTCCATAATTGTTTGTAGAAACACATCTCCAAAGAAAATTAAGATGAGTATTAACTATGTAATATGGAACAAAATTATTGATGCGGTATATATATCAAAATTATTTCTCATGTCCATCCATTGAGATGAGATTCGATGTTTGAAAAGTCAAGATTGAGCATCCCGCTTACATGCACGACCTCATCATGGATGACCATTTCAATCCATTCACAAACTTGACACACCAATCCACTTACTTGATTGATTATAAAACTTAAACTTCATGAAACACATTGTTGATTTAGTTTTTCTAAATAATGATAGACAAAGAGATTGCAATATTTAAGATATATATAAATTTTTTAATTAGAGATAAAGAGAAAGAATTTATAACATTATGGTAAATTATTGTGACATGTTCTTTGAATCTTTAGCCATTTGGCAAGGCTCTGAGTAATATCTTTCATCGAGATTAAGCCACAAAATAAGTAGTTGTCTGTTGAGACTAGATCTGCATGCCTGTATCATTGTCAACATAATGTGTTCCATATGTTTCTTGTAACAATGTTCCTACTCAGAGAAGTATTTGAAACAAACACACTTGTTTGTTAATGGATTTTGAGAAAAAAATATTTAATTTTTTGGGATGCTAGTCTGCAAATTACAATTCTCTTCTTTAAAGGTAATTATTTATTATACCAATCTTTAGCTTCCCGATTCTTAAAGAGGGGGATTTGTTTAAGTGATTTATTGTCCCAACAATTTGGTGCATATGCTAGTACCTTTGGACTAGGTGGGTCATCTATATTGAGATAATGATACATATTATGAATTGAGATAAGAAAAATTGTTTAAGGATATATCTAGATGTAAGTTTTGTATTGTCACTACAAGGAGAAGACGTTATAGCGAAGGTTTTTATGGAACCCCCTAAAATATTCATTGCTATGGCATGATTTTATATTTACGCAATCTTATACATTCTACTATGCATATAAATATAGATATACTTATTACACTTTATTTCTATGTTTGTAGTTGAAACATGAAAAGGTGGAACATAAAAAACAAGCCTATGAAGAAAAAAATAGGTCAAATAACAATAAGGAAATATCGATTATAAGTGATGAATGAATGAGACACACATGCAACTAGAGCAATGAAAAGAGTTCAAGTGATGTCGAGTGACAATAAATATAATTGAATGTTACAAGTTGTATGTTTTGGAACAATTTTCTATAAAAATCAAGGATTTTGTTTAATGTACTGGACATATTGTGCCAATTGCATGAGGACATGTTACCAATGAGTGTAACAATTATATTTTGGATGCATTTTGAGTATTGTGGACCTTTACATTGTCCCATTTTATATGACTATGGGTCACTTATTCATATATAATAAAATAGGGTTCTTATTTTATTGCAATGTAAAATGTTGTAAAATGTTGGGTTGCTCATTAATTAATATATGGATGATTTACAATGTTACAAATAATATAGGTGTAATCTGTTAGTTAACACATTAATGCAATCATTATATTAAACCATAATTACAAATATATAAAACTCTATATTTTTATAAAAAATATTTGATTTTGAGATGATTAATTGAAAATTTATTTAAAAAAATGATTAATTAAAACATGTACATATGACTGCACTGTATTATTTTAAACTCACTCAACTATACACATAATGTACGATTATATTTTTATCATATTTTGGTACACATGATTATAATACACACGGGTGAGTGAATAAACATAAAAAGCACTAGTGAAAATTAGCAAAGTGAATTGATACTGAAAATGAATTTAGTTATATTAGATTAGTAGAATGATAATTTATTTATTTATAGCTAATAACAAAATAAATAAGAAAAACAAATTGACATAAAAATGAATTTAGTTTCTTTAGATTATATTTGAATGAGAAGTTATTTATTTATGGCCAATAACAACATAAATAAATAGTAAATGTAATAGAGATGAAATGGACAACCAAAAATTCATCAAGTTGTACTCGTGGTGTATTTGGATATCCTATATGCTTACAAACTACATGCCCCCACTCCCAATTCGACCTCCGGTTCACACATATAGCCTTTTATTTTCTTTTGGTAATCATGAATAATAAATCCACGCAATCTAATTAGTTGTTTCTAGACTTGTAAGGATGAAAATTGAAATTGTTTGAAAGTGTGGGAGTCTTATTGCATATGTTTTCTATTTCCCTATCTTAGCTACCACATCATGGAAACATGAGCATCACTTTTATGATTTTTTGGACTATGTGTTTCTTAAATCAAATAGACAACGTTTTAAAGAAACTTTGATATACAAATTATGATATAAGCAGCTAAAGGTAAACCCTCTCGGTATCAGCTAATAGACAATGCTCGCAGGAGCTACTAAAAGTGCTTGACTAATTGCCTATCCATCTGGTGTTTCTAAGAGAAAGAAGGAAGGTAATGAGTTGCATGGGATGACAACTACACCTTTGGAGGAGAACAATATACCCATGGGATTAAGGTTCATTTCCTATATTTAATTTTTAAAATCGGATCAACCTATTTTTCTTAACTCAATTTTTTCTAATGTGTTCTAATCTTATAAAATTTCGCTTTGTGCGCAACTATATATATATCCACTTTTTCTTCTTCAAATCCATTAGTTTTTTGGGATTAGGATATGTTTTCTATTTCCCCATCTTATCTACCACATCATGGAAACATGAACAACACATTTATGTTTTTTTGGACTATGTGTTTCTCAAAACAAATCTTATCTACCACATCATGGAAACATGAACAACACATTTATGTTTTTTTGGACTATGTGTTTCTCAAAACAAATAGCGAACATTTTAAAGAAACTTTGATATACAAATGACATGGGAATGACAACGATACCCTTGGAGGAGAAAAATATACCCCGAGGATTAAGGTTCCTTTCTCATATTTAATTTTTAAAATCATATCTACCCCTTTTTCTTAACTCAAATTTTTCTAATGTGTTCTCATGTTATAAAATTTCACTTTGTGCGCTACTATATATATATATATATATATCCCATTTTTCTTCTTCACATCCATTGGTTGCATCCATTGGTTGTTTGGGATTAGGATATAAATCAATTGATTACAAGTTTCTTCTATTTTTTTCGTCTCTTCCGCTTCTTTTCTCGTTCTCTTTGACATTAAGTATTTATTCATGGAAATTAAATGTGGAATATACTGTTGAAACGGTGATAACCAATTTTCTTGTTCTCTTTGACATTAAGTATTTATTCATGGAAATTAAATGTGGAATATACTGTTGAAACGGTGACAACCAATTTCCAATTCCATTGGATATTGGCTTCTTGTAGATCCCTATTGTCTTGCTTTCGGTTGAGGCTAACTAGTTCAAGTTAGGGATGCAATTAACTTATTCAGTTTCATGTAACTTTGGAGAGAATTACTTAAACAGGTATGCCTGAGAGGCAAATACTGAGCAGGGGCTTCAAGCCCTCTCCTAGGTTGCCTGGTTTCCCAGCTGTGATTTTAATCTCCTCCTAGGTTGCCTGGTTTCCCAGCTGTGATTTTAATCTCCTGGTTTCCTTGATAATCAAATGATTTATGTTGTCCTGTGGATGTTTCCCTCATAAAGTGAAGGAAGGTTTTTATGTGTTCTCCTATGTGATTGCATCTATGTGCATTTGTCTCTTTTAGTTTCTGTTGTGTGTTAGATTTTTGTGGGATGATAGCCCAAAAAGTGGCATCAAAGCAAGGTTAAAGGAGAGATCACAACAAAGGAAACCGAAAACCGGAGAGGATTCTCTCGATATGGCAGAGGAAGCCTGAAAATTGCGCCTGAAAGGAGAGGGAGTTGATCCCCAATGTAGGCTATAGTTTCTATGTGAAGTGCCGAGAGGCCTGGTTCCTCCGGACCCGCATCTGTCTGATTTGCAGGAGGAGCGTCATTTGCAAGGAGAAAAAAGATGTTGGCTTCGATTGAGGTTGAATACCATTGTTTCATATATGGTCTCGCTTGCATTAAAGGGTGCACAGGAAGCGACATGATGGTGGAAAGTGACCTAGAGGAATCCCTGAAGGGACATGCTACTGGCTGCTGATGGCATACAACCGGTGGATGGCATCTGATGAAAGGCATCAGAAATTTAAAAAGATGTCAGATCTGGATTTCTTGGAGACATCGAGTAGAGGAGACAGCCTGAGTGGAGTCCGGTGAGGCGATGCCAGAGATTATGCATGCACCATGGTGAGAGAGATAGATGTGCTGATTGTCAAAAACCTATGAATAGGAAAGCCACTCCTTGATCACTACGCGGAAGAGTGAAATCACCGAGGCACATGAGGGGATGTGAAAGAGACCGAGACATTGTTAGTTCTCGACACTGCAGCCAGCGATCAAGTCAATTTCCAATGAGCATCCACACTGTTTACCAATGTTCTTTTTTTCCATGGAAGAGTCACACTTTGTGTTGAGCGCAACAAATAACGTGAATGCCTTGAAGGAGAGAAATCTGATCGAGTCGCTACAACATTGGTCATTGGAGAGTGTGAAGAGTCCGCGAAGATCGTGACAATCATGGAGAAGGCATGGAATGGAGTCGATAGATTTAGTCAGGTGCAGATCCATGGGTAGTTTTCTTGGGACAAGCCCACCCTTGATGGAGGATGTTTCAAAGATGAATGGTACTGTCGAGGAGCCTCAAAGATCGGAGATTGGATCAATATTGATAGAGCTCAGGTTAGATATCTGAGAGGCAAAAGTGAGGTGGGAGGTTGAAATAAGATCTAGTGCTCAAGAATAAGGGGAGATTTACAGCTCCAAGGAGGCGGAAGAGATAGAGGGCCTGGTGATTACACAAGATAGACAGAGAAAATGTGAAGGCGGTCGTGACTGAGAATGAAAATCGTTGTGTGCAAAATATTGAGGAGTGTGTGTTAAATATATTGTACCCTCAACAGTATGACCGTACACTGCTAGCTGTACTGGACAGTTGTACTTTCTATTTTTGTCTTGCTTGAGCATATATAGCTCAACCATCTTACATTGTAAGTGCGATCTTCTGAGTTCTGTACTTCTTCATACATTTGAATATACTATTCTTTTCTCTCTGCATTTCTCTGTCCTTCACAATTTATCATGGTATCAGAGCTTCAGCAGTAAGCCTCTTCACATAGTCGGGAGAGCAACTCGATCCTCACAGCGTAGAGCCTCATGGATCTTGAGAGCACGCGTCACAGACTTTTCACAAGGTTTGGAAAGCTGTCTGCAATACTCTTTAAAGATTACCATAAGAAGCTTGCGAAGGAAGAAGAGATAGCAGGAGAAGAAACTTTAAAGAAACCTACACAGTTTTTCAAAGAACCGTCAAAGATTGACGCAGAAGAGTTGCAGAACGGAAGTTCGCTTAAAGAACTCGAAGAAAACGCTCAAAATTGTTAAA
>ML805398.1:28640-63531 GCA_009831015.1 Picea engelmannii | reverse complement strand
GCATTAAACTAGGGTGGTTATGACTAACACAAGGGAAAACTTTTTGTTTTCTTGTTGTTGAAAGACCCCAAGGTAACTAACTTTCTCATAAGTGTTAACGAGACGACATGCAAGAGTTATTGCCTGACCAGAACAACAAAGATACAAAACTAAACCCTAACTAGTCCGTCGTCATACTTCACCATAAATATTGAATAAATAAGTTGTAGATGTAACGCTGTCTGGACTTAATAACTATACATGTGACATTTATTATATCTTGTGGTGTACACCTTTGGCCATTGCTCGACCTCCGTGCCCACTGTGTATCTGCCACCTTGCATGGTTCACATCGCCTCGGTATAGTTTGTAGCGATCACCATTACTCTGTTTGTTGGACGGTTTACTAATGTTTTGTTCATTCTTCTCCCTGGCTCTGCGTGTTTTCAAAACGTTGTAAGGTTGTTTCTTTTGTTGTTCGGCTTGGTGGCTTGGCCAGAACTCATGAACTTGAGCTCATTCTAGCAAAGGGAACATTAGGAGAATCCCCGGTTGGATACCACCTTATGCGAGGTAAGCGTCCTCCAGTCGTTGATATCCGGCTCTTTGTGTTACTAAAAGATTATTGTGCACCAGTTACCTTAAAAGTTCCTGTTCATGCTATTAATATGACTTCAGTGGTAGGATATATATTTTAAAAGTTGGTATTATAGTCGACACTATTTAGAGTTTTTTTCTGGCTTCACCCTTAACCTTTATATCGGTCTTCTTTCAAAAACCCTTGTATTATGCGATAGACATTGCATTTGTGTAAAAACTCGTAGGGAGTTCTGGACTGGAAATGTCAAAAGGAGCGAGGATGTTTGTCCTGCTAGTTTGGTCATAATGAAATGTCGAATATACTATATTTTGGATTGCTCGTTCTATGTTATTTGTGATTACACCATCCAACATCGATACGTATGTTTTTCTTGCGTCTTTTCGAGATATCATTGCTTTGGTATAACTCATTGTCTATTTCATTGTTTGCATGTTTGATTCATGGATTTTATTGGGTGTTAAATCCTAATTAGGAACTAGGCTTACTTCCGGTGAAAGGTATTTCCCTTACACAGTATAAGTTTTAATTTCGTTTCTTCGCGTTTTTAAATAAGAGTCGTGAAGACTATATAAGGCTCTTTTGCCTCTATTTGAATTTTTTCCAAATTCAAATCTCTTGATTCTATGAATACGCCTCTCGATGCTTGTCATGAGTTGTTTTCATACGAGAGAACGATAATATTAATAGGGTAATCCACCATGTATATCGGGCATTCTTAAGTCTAGAAAAATGCTTTTGGCATTTGGCTTGTAACTTTCTTAATTGTGGTTCATGTTAAAATACTGTGGAGATTTAGGGTATAAGTTAATTGTTCGAACATGCCCTCAATTATGATTGAGTTATGCTTCCAGTGGTTTTTTAAATGATGTTTAACTTAGGTTCTACATGCTTAAGGAAATAACGTTGAGTGTAACTTAAATGAATTCGGTATCTCTATCTACAATATGTAAATGTTAAGAGAATTGGTTTTGATATCCCATAACTCCATCTGTAGTTTTGATCTCGAAAAAAATGTGTCTGAATTATACGCTCTACTCTATGCAACTTTATCATTCTTGAGTCTTTGAAATAACTTGTCGAAATTTCATTTGCAAAGGGAAAACCCATGTATCCTGTATTGATTAGATTTCCTTTATAAAGATTCTTGGGTGATTCGTTACTTACGAAGACAATATTTTAGATTCCTCTCTGTGATTCGACCGACCATTATGTGGAGTAACTATATGTTGCACTGTGTTATTGATTGTCCTACTTAGATAGTATTTTTCATATTAAATAATGTCCGATCTATTTTACAATTTGCGCAATCAGTTGGTTTTTGTTGGTTAACACATCTAATTATGGGACTCATGTTTCACTGTGAGGGTACCCATTAGACTTTCAAAGCTCACTCCTCCCCTTCGACATGTCGATGGATCGCTTCAACGAATCTGACTGGAAGCATACCCGCAATAACTTCAAGATAAGTACCAACCCTATGTTAGAAGATATTTGTTGTCTTAAATAATTTTAACTTCAATATTAAGGTTTGCTTGGCTTCTGTTTTGACATTAATAATCCATCTCGATTTTTCCTGCAGGACTTATACAGTCGCAATGATGGATCAAGACTGTTCCTTATTCAAGAAAGGTATTTGAGTTTCGATTTTAATGTTTAGGATTGAAGGATTTAGATTTGGGTCTCGGTGATATTGGCTAACTTCCCATGGTATTCTATTTGTATCTATTTGTATCCAAGCCTATGGATATACATATCTATTATTTTTTTTAATAGAATGTACATATGTCTTTTTAGCCATACAAATATTGTGGTTTACTCTACTCTAAACAGTCTCTGAACTATGAATTGTATAAATTAAAACAAATAACCTCTTTATGGTTTACTATGAAATAACTGAACTGTTCATTTGGTTATTTGGTAGTCTTAACAATGGAATATTTGCTTGAATTTCTCCTGTGTCCAAGCATTGATAATCTTGTGTATGAAAAAATTAGATGTTGAGTCATTCTGAAGTCCTGTACAAGCAACTTATTTATATATATATATATATATATATATATATATATATTTGCGTTAAGTCTCGTTTCGGAAATTGTATTGTTTCATACTCTTGACTAACTAATACAGCTCTACGTATTTACCTACAACAATATAGGTATATATATTTATATTTAAATCTCAAGTTCACTTCCAAAAATTCATTCAACATTTTCATAGTCTAACTATTATTCCTTCAATTGATTACCTATACGTACATAATCACATGTCTATGATGTTAGAAGTAATACAGTACTGATTACATTTAACTTAGATGCATCTTCCAATATATTTACATAATTCAATTCCATTTACAACTAAGATAAATAGAAAGTTTGTGCAACGAATACAATTAAATTGCAAGGGTTTATCCTACAATTTAATTCCATTGCATCAGTAATTTAACCAATGGAACAATTCATCCAGAATTAAATAGACATATATTCTATTAGCCATTAATTCAAAATAACATTTGATTAGAGAAAGAGTAGATGGACATAGCTCAACATGTTACCAAACAAAAAATGGAACAACCAGGTTCCTCCCAACCTTAGAAGAGAACAACCAATATACTTGCTTTGTTCTCCCCCTATCATAACCATGAATCCATGAGGGCGACCTCTCAAACTCCTCCTTAGCTATAGTCCTTCCTCAGTTACATAAAATTCTCCTTGGCTCACACTCAGAAAATAGTGCTCATAACAGCAAGTGATGTTATTTACCCCAGCATACTCACCAGTGTCCTCCCTCCTCCCATATGCTATATATGCCAAAATAATTTGTGCCTAGGTATTTTCCCCTTGAGAATTTTTGCATATTTTCAAATCCCTCATTTTTAGGGGCTGCCAATGGCCAAATTCCTGATTTTCCATTTGTAACATTCAGCCCTGAGGTATTTCCAACATGTTCCCTACTTATGGAGTCATGGTCAATTGATTTTAACCTGGTTGTTCCATTTGTCTATCAACAATAAATATAAAATGTTTTTTTTTCTTACAAGTGTCATAGTCCAAGAGTTTTTGGAACAAATCAAATCATTGCCCAAAAATCATAATCATAATTTACAATTAACTAAATTCGAAATTCGAAATTGCCATAAATGACAATAATTTTCCAATTTCGAATTTACCAAAAACAGAAATAAACACCTAAGTATTTTTAGACTTAATAATAATTTATTTTGGGGGATATTACATCCTTTCCCCATTCAATGAAACACTATCCTTAGTGTTCGTTCCTTTCAAGGAACATGGTTGGATGAGATTTCTGCAAATCTCCCTCCAATTCCCAAGTGGCCTCCTCTGGCCTAAAGTGCATCCATTGCACTTTTACCTGGGTGACGGTTCTCTTCCGTAGTTCTATTTCTCTCCTGTCAAGAATGCACAAAGGTTTAGCTTGGAACTCACCTTATGGTTCCACCTGCACCATGTTCCAATCAATCATGTGAGTAGTGTTGTTGTTATTCATATAAGATATGATTGATATTTTATTACAATGATGAGTGTTTCATATATAGGGAACATAAGTTGACCATCCATGAAATGATGTGTCCCTTGAATAATAAATAACTATTTATTATTATCATTTACTTATTATATACTATATTTAATAATCAATAATAATTATATTATTAATTATTATCTTTAGAGAATGTCTTCCCGATGTTGTCCAAACATCAACACTCCCTCTCAACAAGGGAGACATTCTGCAACATGCCACTCTTGTCTTTGAAGTATACAAACTTCACCCTAGACTCCTGACACTTGTCTGTCAGTATTGGGAGACATCTCTCTCCCACCTGAACCAATTAACTCTCTCTAAGATTAGGTTCACTTTGGGTTCGCATGTAATATCATATAGCATCTTGTGTCTTTATTAGTCCTTATAAAGTCACCATGACTTGAACAAAGAACACACTAGGATCTTTCACCATAGACACACACCTATGAGTGAATTTTGGCTTGATGCTAACTGACATGTGGAAAGCACTTCAAGCACCTCGAGTCCATATTATTTCTTGTCATGATCAAGGAAGGACTACGTATGGGTCCATTTACCATAAATTCACCTTTATCATAAATGTATTTTATCTCCCTTGGTCTACAGCCCAATCTAGGAGAAGTTTCACCCGATGCTGAAACATTAACACTCCCTCTTACCTAGAGAGGTATCTTTCCATATTAGTACACAAATACTATCCAGAGACTCACATTCTCCGCCAGTGGTACACAACCACCATAGTAGAAAAAGGTTTGTCACACATGGCACTCCGGTGTAGACTTCTAGAGGCTACATCCTCTAGAAACACTAGGGTCCTCATGGGACGTGTCCTCATGTGCTCTCCACAAGGGACATTGGGTTATAATCCCAACCATACTTATCCCTTCTTGGATAAGTGTTCTCACAGATCAACTCAACTCAATTCATAGAGGAGTATGATATAGAGAAAGTTTGTCACACATGGCATTCCATGTGGACTTATAGAGGCTACACCCTCTAGAAACACTAGGGTCAACTCCTATAGTGTGTGACATCAAGGGTAAACTTCCTTCACATGTCCTCATGTGATCTCCACATGGAACATTGGGTTATAAGCCCAACCGCACTTATCCCTGTTCGACAACACAGGTATTCTAACAAAAGACGAACACCTTCAGTAGCCAATCATATAACCAGATCAAAGATCAACACACTCATGTTTTCATGTGGTAAAACCCCTATGGGGAAACATCCACGGCTCCATCTAATGTGGCCACTTGGAGTAGTTTATTAATGCAAAGAAAATGATTATAGAGAGATTTTACAAGAGATTTTCTCACAATCGATCATCGGCAAATGACCCTCCATGCTCTTTAAATAGAGATCATGGACCAATCAGGTGTTAAGCCATGGATCAATGGTTGTTAATATCGAGGAGACTATGAAACATCGGATCACTCTATGTTGGGAACATATCGTGACCATCGGATTTCCTAACTACAAATGCATACTAATGCATACTAAAGAAAAACACTAAGAAACACACTTTTACCTAACAACATATTAGACCAAGTATATCTTAACTAACTCCTAAGTGTCTAAATATCCTAACATCCCCCCTTAAGAAAAACTTTGGATAGGAATGAAGGATTTGCAATAGTGACACAATATGAGAAGGAAGGAGGCATTAGAGTCTATTCCTCCCTTAATGACAACTTCCTAAACTCCTAACATAGATCAAAATTTGGAAAAATTAGCTTCTTTAAGAGATTTTGTGAAAATGTTTGTAACTTGATCTTCTATAGGGAAAAAGAGCACTTCAATAACTTGATCATCAATTAGCTTTCTGATGAAGTGCATGTGTATCTCGATGTGTTTTCTATGCGGATGTTGAACTAGGTATTTGGTGAGCTTGATGGCACTCTGATTGTCACACCAAAGGCTGGCCAGATGTTGGTGCTGGAATCCAAACTCTGAAAGGATCTATCGAAGCCACAAGGCTTCCTAACTTGTATTTACCGCTGCTCGATACTCTGCTTCTGCTAAAGAAAGTGAAATAGCCTGTTGTTTCTTACAGGCCCAAGTGACAGGTCCTAAACCAAGGCTAAAAGCATAACCTGCAGTAGACTTCCAATCATCAAGGTCATCGACCTAATCTGAATCAGTGAAACCAACCAATAAAGGATTCCCCCCTGAACTGTAATGTATCCCAAAGTGAACTGTACCACGAACATAGTGAAGTATCATTTTAGTTGCTTTCCAATGGATTTCATGGTGTGTTTGCATATACCGGGAAACAATACCAACAACAAAGGAAAGATCAGGATGGATATGAGTCAAGTATAAGAGGCTACCAACTAACTGACGGTACAGGGTGGCATCAACTTTAGGAGAAGTATAGGTGGATGTAAGCTTGACTCCAGACTGGAAGGGAGAATGGGTTGGTTTACAATCATCCATGTGAAAGCGACGAAGAAGGTCACAAGCATACTTAGACTAGAAAAGAAAAAATCCTTCATTGGTTTGCAAAACTTGGAGGTCAAGGAAATAGTGCAAAAAGCCTAAGTCAGTCATTTCAAATTTCTTCTTAAGGCTGGTTTTCAAATGGTTTAAATTTTTTGGGTCACTACCAGTGAGGATAAGGTCATCAACATAAAGGACAAGGATTATGAGATGGCTTCCTACTTTCTTGGTATAGACATTAAGATTGGAATGACATCTAGAGAATCCAGTGGTAATAAGAAAGTTGTCCATTTTGGCATACCAAGCTCGGGGAGCTTGCTTGAGACCATAAAGAGATTTTTTGAGGTGACAAACAAGGCTGGAGTCATTATGGACATAGCCAGGAGGTTGTTCCATTTCGATTTCTTCTTTCAAATCACCATGAAAGAAGTCATATTTAACATCCATCTGATGGACCTCCCATTTATGTGAGGTGGCAAGGGCAAGAACAAGGTGGATGCAATTTATTTTGGCTACAGAGGCAAAGGCTTCATTATAGTCAATTCCTTCAACTTGGGAAAATCCTTTGGCAACTAACCGAGCCTTGTGTCTTTCAACACTTCCATCTGATGCATACTTAGTTCTATAGACCCATTTACATCTGACAAGTTTTCTTCCTTTTGGAAGAGGTACAAGATCTCAAGTATGGTTTTCCATTAAAGAACGATACTCTTCATTCATTGTTGTATCCCAATCTGGATGACCTGAAGCTTCTGCAAATGTTTCTGGATTAAGAGTCTCTGAAACTTGAGACAAAAGGGAAGAGGCTTGCTGGAACTGTGAACATTTTCGACGCTGATCTGAAGGATCACCGACAAGACCACCAACTGCTTCTCGTGTTGAACGGACCCATCTAGGAAGCGGTGGATCTGGTGTTTTTTCAGGTTCAAAGGACTCATCTAGAGGAGGGTGAATAGGCAGAGGTGGATTTTCGTCCTCACTGTCATCATCTGAAGAAGAAACCAGATCAGAAGAAGACACAAATGTCGAATATGGATCACAGGCTGGAGAAGGCACAACCGCTGAATTAGGCTCGTAGGCCAAATACGACACAAATGTCGAATTAGGCTCGCAGGCCAAGAGATTTTCATCAAATTTAACATCTCTTCTAATAATAATTTCATTACAATGTGATTGAATAAGTTTGTATGACATCCTCAGAATAACCAACAAATATACACTTCTCACTTTTAGGATGCAATGCTTTCCTTTTCTCATCAGGAATGTGAGCCCATGCTATACTCCCAAATACACAGAAGTGACTTACATCTGGTTTAATTTTAGTCCAAGATTCTTCTGGTGTTATATTTTTAAGAGACTATGGGAGTGCGATTTACTATGTAATTTTCATAGTTGATGGCTTCCACCCAATATTTTAGACTTAATCCCTTAGATTGGATCATACAATTAGCCATTTCTTTTAATGTGTGGTTCTTTCTCTCAGCAACACCATTTTGTTGTGGTGTATATGGAACAATGTGTTGTATTTGGATTCCCTGTGTAGTTCAGTAATTGTAAAATTATTGTTCACATATTCGCCTCCATTATCTGTTCTTAACCTTTTAATTTGATGGCCAAATTACTTTTCTACAAGGGCCTTGTAGGCCAAAAAATTGTCAAAAAGTTCACTCTTAAGTTTTAATAAGTAAACCCAAGTACATCTGGAAAAGTCATCAATGAAAGTTAAGAAACACTTACACCCAGAAAATGAAGGAGAAGAAAGTGGACCACACAAATCACTGTGAACAAGCTGCAAAGGACCCGAGGCATGCCAAGAGGCATGTTTTTCAAAATTGTCTCGATGATGTTTGTTGAGAATAAAATCAGCACAAACACCATCTCTGCATGAAACAAGAGGAAGACCAGACACAATCTGTTGATTACATAGTTGTTGCAATGAGCAATAGTTTAGATGACCAAGTCGCTCATGCCAAAGTTTGTTCAAGTCATTGCTATGAGCAACAAAAACTGATGAAAAATATGATGACCCAAAGTTGTCAAACTTGTACAGCCTATTAATATCATGAGAAATTCTAGTTGCAAGAACATGCTTAGGATATTTTAGATCCTTGATTACAAATTGGTGAGATGAAAACTTGACGGTTTTACCTTCACCTAAATGAGTGATTTTATATACTGATATAAGGTTACAAGAAATACTTGGAACACATAATACATCATTGAAATGAATATTATCTACTTGAACTGTTACAGATCCTATAACACTAAGATATCTATCATCACCAACAAATATTTTCTTGGTGTTACATCCATTTAGAGAATAAAATATGGCTTTATCCTTAGCCATATGATAAGATGCTCCTGAATCAATAAGACACTCATCAAAAGAAGTAGTAGTAGTATATTTTGAATTGAAGGAGAAATGAGAAGCAAAAAGTGCATCTCCATGAGAAGAAGAAGTAGAATCAATACTGATGTTGTGCTTCTTCATCGTTGCTTCTAAAGATGCCATCTTCTTGAAACATTTGGATTCATCATGACTATCTTTATCACAAAAGTTACAATGTCTGTTAGTATTCTTACTTTTATATTTTGCTCCTTTGTCACCAGTAGGAGTTGAAACTGTTTGAGCAGGTTTGGGACCCTTATATTGCTTGTTGTTGTAGCAAGGATGTTGCTTCTTGGGATACTTGGGTTTATCTTTCTGCTAGGAAACTAAGGCTTTGTTAGAGGTACCTGCAGTGTTGATCACTCCAAGTTGTATAAGCTTATCTTCCTCTCTAATCAAAGAAGCAAAAAAGGATTCAAGAGTGGGTTTTTTCTTTCCCTAGAGCCTCTCTCATGGCATAAAATGTCGATACAAATGCAAAATATGTACTACTTAGCTTAGAAAGAATAAGATAGATGCAACACTCTTCCTCCATTTTTATCTTACATTCTTCACATAAAATTATGAGTGTTTTAAACTTAGATAAATAGTCTCCAAGGCAAGAAAAATCACTTGGAATAAAGGTCAATATTTGATTTTATAACTGTTGTGCTCGAATAATATTGAGTTTACCAAACACAGATTCAATCTTGTCCCAAGCTTCTTCGGGGTCACCAATTTCTTGAAGGTTCTACCTTAAATCAGGAGAGATGGACATTCTGATTTGTCCATGTGCTTCGCCAATCCTATTATCCCACTTGGATTTCTTATCAGTATGAGTGGGTTCTTTTTCCTTTCCCAAGGTAATTTGGTACAAGCCTTTACTTCTTAATAAATCTTCCATATGAGATTTCCATTGGAAGTAGTTGTTGTTGGTAAGCAAGACAGTACTTGTAGAAGCCATATTAAATATGTAGATAATGTGGATTTAAAAACTAAAACTAGTGATCTAGATGGAAAGAGCTCGAAAAATTATGAGGTTGAAAAAAAAATGGCACCGAAAATGGACTTTCAATGTGAGAGTTATGCCCTTTTAAAAAAAGACATAAACGGTAACCAACTGACCACATGATAGTGTAAGTAGCTTTATGAAGTGACCCATTTTTATAAAGAGAAGTGGGGATCACTTTTACAATGAAGTTAMTTTATAACAGAAAATATGCATGCAAAGCAAATAACTCTAAAATAAAATATTAAAGCTACTTATAGTGATTCACTTTTATACTTGAAGTGAAATACACTTTACAATTTTAGCATGAACTTTTTCAAAAAGGTAACAAAAGAGAGACTTGAACTCAAGACCTCTTACTTAATAAGGCAAGTTTTAACCAAATAGTCTAAAAAAACATATTTTCAAAAGGAGGATTGGGGGTTTTGTTGTTGAAGAAAGTCTTGGAGAGCGTGCTAAAAAAAAACTCTTTTCACACAAGAAAAAAAAGTTGYTTCTCGATGACAACAAGGGTTAGATCTCGGTTAACTTACCCAGAAGATGCACCTTTTCCTATCTATTTATAATTTTCCGAGATCGCAGAGGGTGTAGGGAAAAGAGAATACGCAGATATAAAAGAGTAGAAACCCAAAAATAAAAAATTCAAACTGAAATAAAGTCAAAATAAAACTCTGCAGAAGTTTAAAAAATGCATATTCAGGCTTTATACCTCCAGATCTGACTGTAATGGCCGTATCTTGGGCAAACATAAACTTTTTCGAGTGAAACAAAAAGTGTTCCTAAATGAAATGAGTGCTCCGGATGCAATGAAATAGTCCTCTCAGACCAAACATTTACAGAAATGCCAAAAAATGGAGATGAGGCCACTCGACTTCATAATTTCAATCTACACCAAGAGCGGGTCTTCAAACAAGATCTGATACCATGTTCAAAAACATAGGTATTCCAATAGAGGACGAACACCTTCAATAACCACTCACATAACCAAATCAAATATCAACACACCGATGTTTTCACGTGGTAAAACCCCTACGGGGAAACATCCACGACCCCAGCCAATGCGACCACTTGGAGCAGTTTATTAATGCATAGAAAAAGATTATAGAGATATTTTACAAGATAGTTTATCACAATCAATTATTGGAAAATGACCCTCCATGCTCTTTAAATAGAGATGATGGACCAATCGGGTGTTATCCATGGATCAATTTTTGTTAAGATCGAGGAGAGTATGAATCGTCGGATCACTCTATGTCGGAAACATATTGTGACTGTCGGGTTTCCTAAATACAAATGCATATTAATGCATACTAAATAAACACACTAAGAAACACACTTTTACCTAGTGACATATTAGACCAACTAGATCTTAACTAAGTCCTAAGTGTCTAAATATCCTAACAATCCCTTCTCGGATAAGTGCCACACTTATCCCTTCTCAGATAAGTGTTCTCACATATCAAATCAACTCAATTCATAGAGGAGTACGATGTGGAGAAAGTTTGTCACACATGGCACTCCATGTGGACTTCTAGAGTTTTCACTCTCTAGAAACACTACGGTCAAATCCCATAGTGTGTGACATCAAGGGTCAACTCCCTTGACATGTCCTCATGTGCTCTCCACATGGGAAGTTGGGTTATAAGCCCAACCATACTTATCCCTTCTCGGATAAGTGTCATCACAGATCAACTCAACTAAGTCATAGAGTAGTATGATCTAGAGAATGTCTCAGGAAGCTGCAAACATCAACACTCCCTCTCAGCAAGGGAGACATTCTCTGCCATGCCAAGTCTGTCATGGAAGTACTTGAACTTCATCTTGGTTTGGTAAGAACATCATCAACCTGCTCATCTGTAGGAAGGTACTACACCAATACTTCCTTCATCTGCACCATGTCTTAGATGTAATGGTACTTGATCTCAATGTGGTTCGATTTTTCATGAAACACTGGATTATCAGAGATATTCACACAACTTTGGTTACCATAATGAATAATTGTGTAATCTATCACATGTTTGAATAAATCTGCAAGTAGCTTGTGAAGCTACACTACTTCATGAACTGTCATACTTAATGCAATGTACTTTGCTTCTGTTGTGCTCAAAGCCACAAAATTCATTTCTTGCTACACCAGGAAACCATGGAAGATATCAAAGTGAAGAAACACCAGAAGGTTCTCTTTCTGTCCACTGCGCTCCCTGACCAATCAAAGTCAATATATTCCCACCATATCATATCAATACTGGAAGTATATCTCATACCATGTCAACACATGCTTCACAACAATATAGTGTGTCTATATTGGTTGTCTCATAAATTGGCTAAGTGCACTCACTGCATAGCAAATATATGGTATGGTGTTAACCAGATACATCAATGATCCAATTAGTTTTCTGTACGAGGTCGGATCAGTCTCATCGGAATCGAAATAAGACACACATGTTTCTTTAGATTCATCATCATTGGTGTAGCCATGAGTTTACACTTTGGAATCCCAATTTTTTTTAATATCTCAACTGTGTACTTCCCCTGACTTAGTAATATCTCATCAGTTATTTTCCAGACCTCTAGTCCCAAGAAGTAGTGCATCGTACCAAGTTCCTTCATCTCGAGATCAGAGGCCAATGCATACTTGCATTCAATAATAAGGCTCTCTGTACCGGTGAGGAATAAATTATCAACGTAAAGGACCAGAATCAGGGCCTCACCGTTAACAATTTTTTTAGTATAGGTTGGGATCAACAACACTTTTGTTGAAGCCCAAACTCATCAGGTGTCCATAAATCCTCACATACTAAGCTCAAGGTGCCTTCTTGAGTCCATACAAGGCCTTCTTCAACTTACACAAATGATACTCCTCATGTATGACGAAATCATTTGGCTGCTCGATGTATATTTCTTCCTCAATCTCTCCATTGAGAAAAGTTGTCTTCACATCCATCTGATGTAGTTTCCAACCCATGGATGTTTCAAGGGCAATAATCATCCGAATAGAAGTGTATTGAGCAACAGGAGAAAATGTCCCCTCATAATCTATTCCCTCCACCTAAGAGAATCCTCTAGCAACAAATATTGTTTTTTGCTTCTCGATGCTTCTGTCAGCTATATGTTTGATCTTGTAGATCCATTTGGAAGTCACTGCAAACTTCCTTCCAGGTCTCAGAACAATATCCCACACATCACTCTTCATAATGGACTGATACTCCTCCATCATGCCATGTCTCCATACCAGTTGACTAAATGCCTCCTCATAACATGAAGGCTCAGAATCAATGATGTGGCTCATAGCTGCAACATAAAATGAATATCTCTGAGGTCTCTTTCTCTCTTGGAAGGTACCACGAGGAGTTTCATGTCCTTCTACCTCCTATAGAGTCTGACGAGTCCATGTAGGTATCTTCCATGGATGTATACTAGACACCCAAATATTCTAAAGTTTCCAAATTCAAGCTTCACTCATTAACTGTGTCCATTCCTGCCATCATATGGTTCCCTTGGGGAACACATATCTAAGGAATATTGAGGTTCCCTCATGGAACCAATGTCTTATCTAGGACACATCAAGGCTCCCTCATGGAACCAATGTCCCCGAAGACATATCATGGTTTCCTCGTGAAACCAATGTCTTGGTTCCTTCATCTAGTAATCCACTGATTACTCTGCAATCAACTAATGGCATACTTCTACTACAATGTCATCCAATAGTACAAAATTGATTCCATATCATAGTACTACATCACTATGTTGTGATGTTTCTCCTCTCCCAATAGTCTTATTCACACCTAGCCACTTCAAATGGCATAGGAAAGACAATGACCATAGCCTGATTCACACCTAGCCACCTCACGTGGCATAGGAAAGGATAAGCTTCAAGTCTTATTGGCACCTAGCCACCTAACATGGCTTAGGCAATACTTATACCCAACCGAGAATTACTCCCTCAATCACCTCACATGACTAATTAAGGAAGCCCTCATCCAAAGGGGTTAGTCCGCTATAAGAGAGAAAACACCACACCTCCCTCTTAACATCAAGACAATCTGACCTTCATGTGTTTGCATGGTCCTTCTTAGTAATTTTTCCCTCGGACGTCAATGTACATTGTACCATCAGACGTCGATAATGCACATTCTCTATTAAAAATCAAGACTACATGCATGCACAATTATTATCTTGCACGGATCTACGAGCATTGTCCAAGTTAAAACGCCTCCAAGTTTCTAGATAATCTTTTTCTTTCTCAATATCCATCTCGTTCAGTATTCCATGATCCATCTCCCTTCTCCACTCATAGGGGGAGGATTTTGCAAATAGTTTCTCAATATTATATGGTTTTCATAGGATTTTGGTCCAAGTAGACTTATATTACAAATAGATTTACTTCATCTCCACAATCTCTATATAAGGTGAAGGTTCGCAGTCTCATGGATGCCCAACGCAACAACCTTCACGATGGTAGATGCATATATTTGTGACCCTAAATATTTAGAGTTCATGCATGAGAGAAATATTACACCCCATCTAAACTCTTAGCCAATTTGAAATGCACAGGGTTGGAATAACGATTAATCGAGTTAGTTATTGATTGGTGGCACTGCCTGAGAAACAACCCGGAAGAAGTAAAAAAAAGAATATCAGAAAAACCATGCCACATTGGTCTCATGGCATAGTTTGGCAACTCATTTCAGGCGACATAAAAATTCAGTTGGAGAACCCAGTCGTATGCATAACTCATATACTATGAAATGTCCAAATTTGAGAACCTCTGTCCTTTTAAAGACGTTATTCACTCTTTAAAATCCATGGCATAATCCCATACCTATACCAGGTCTATGTACGAAGTTTTGAAAGAATATGATGTGTATGAAATAACTCAAGAGAGATATTCAGTGGATGAGTTACATAGAGGAATTTCTTATTCTTTACATGAACAAGGAGGCAGCCTTTTGGACAATGGTTGCAATGTTGAATAAGATGACAATGCGAGGTATATATTCAGAACGTGCCCCTATTTTAGAAAAATATTTTATTCAGTTTGGAATGTTAGTGAAGGAGAAGTTTCCCACACGGAATCAACATTTTGAGGAGCAAAGGATTGTGCCATCGATGTATTCACACAGGTGGTTTCTCATTGTTTTCTCACCCGACTTTCCTATTTCATTAGTCGTTTGGATCTAGGATGTTTTCCTCTATGAGGGAATTGATACCATTTTTCAAGTGGGTCTAGCCTTGCTCACGTTGAAGAAGAGAATTCAAGCCCAAATAATTCACACAACTTTCTTTAAGGATCCTGGGCCCGCCCGTGAGGGAGTTAGCCCATTACTTCTCTGATACCATGTTGTTGTTATTCATATAAGATATGATTGATATTTTATTACAATGATGAGTGTTCCATATATAGGGAACATAAGGTGACCATCCATGAAAGGATGCATCCCTTGAATAATCAATAACTATTTATTATTATCATTTACTTATTATATACTATCTTTAATAATCAACAATAATTATATTATTAATTATTATCTTTAGAGAATGTCTTCCTGATGTTGTCCAAACATCAACAAGTAGGATCATGAACATAATTTTTTAACAAATAAACATGAAATACATTATGAATTTTCAGATTTGCAAGAAGTGAAAGTTGGTATGCCACTGGTCCAATTCGAGCTAAGATCTCAAAAGGGCCACAAAACCTGGGTTCCATCTTGGAACAGTTCCCTAGATTTAGTGAACTTCTTCTAGCTTTGACTTTTAAATAAAAGTGGTCTCCCACTTGGAATTCTTGGTGTCTTCTTTTCAAGTCTATGTATCCTTTCTGTCTGTCCTGTGCTTCTTTTGAATTTTGATGTACCTTTCTTACCGTACTTTCCATTTCCTGGAGAATTTCTGGTCCCACCATGAGTCTGTCAACTGGGTTATCACAACTAATTGGAGTCGTACACTTTCTGTTGTACAATACTTCGAAGGGGCTCATCTTAGCCGATGTCTGGTAACTATTGTTATACGCAAATTCCACCAAATGCAGGTAGTCTTTCCACTTTCTTGGTTTTGTCTTTACGTACATTCGTAGCATATCTTCCATGATTTGGTTTGTTTGTTCGGGTCTATCCATCCATTTGTGGATGGTAGCTTGTGCTGAAATTCAAGTTAGTATTTAAGCCTGCAAACAATTCTTTCCAAAATGTAGATGTAAATTTTATGTCTCTATCCAAAATCACCATTTTAGGAATACCTTGCATTCTAAAAATTTATTTCATGAATATTTAAGCGATGTTAATATCTTTAAAAGTAGACTTTACAGGAAAAAAGTTTGAAGACTTACTAAGCTTATCGATTACTACCATAATTGAATCATGAACTATTTTTGAGTTCTAGGAAAACCTATAATAAAATCCAGTGATATAGTCTCCCATTTCCATTCTAGCACAAGTAGAGGCTGCAATAGGCCGGCTGGATGCTAGTGTTCAACTTTCACCTTTTTACAATCTTGGCACTTCGATAAGTATTTTTTTGTTTTTCCTTTCATATTAGACCAATACAATAACTTTCTTAGTGTTGTTACCATTTTCTGGTATCCCGGATGACTAGAATATGGTTTCTTGTGTACTTCGTCCAAAACTGTTAACTTTAATTCAGTATAATTTGGTATGTATATTATGTTTTTAAATCACAGTAGACCATTTTTGTCCAAACTCATATCTTTTCTATCTAAATTTGTTGCATTATTTTGTAATCTGCCACTGTTTCAGTGTAATTTTCATCATTATTACTTGCAGCCTTTATCCTCTGCTCAAGATCGCTTTCATCTCTGCTAATGCTTATTTCAAACAACCCATGAATTCTTCTACTTAAAGAATCAACCACCTTGTTTTCCTTACCCTTGATGTGTCTTACCTCGAAGTCAAATTCGCTCAAGAAGGCCAACCATCTTCCTTGCCTTGCGTTAAGGTCTGGTTGACTAAACAAAATTTTCACACCATTGTTATTAGTCAACAACAGAAATTTTCTGCCCATTATATAGTGTCACCACATATTTAATGCATGGATGACAACTTCTAACTCTAAGTCGTGAGTGACGAAGTTTCGTCCATTCTCTTTTAGTTTTCGGGACTCATAACAAATAATTTGCCCTTCTTGAGTTAGGACACCTCCCAATCTTTCTTTACTCGCATCCACACAGACTGTGAAGTCTTTATCCGAATATTCTACCTTTAAGAATCGTGCGGTTGTTAACAATTCTTTTATCTTATTAAAACTGTCCTGATATTTCTGTGACCAGTTAAACGTGGTTCCCTTCTTTTGTAAAGATGTGATAGGGTATGCAATCTTGGAGAATCCCTCTATAAATCTGCGATAATATCTGGTGATTCCCATGAATGAATGGATGTCCGCTATGTCCTTAGGGACCGACCATTCCATAATGGCTCTTATTTTCTCTGGGTTGACTGCAATACCTTCCTCAGATATTACATGCCCTAGGTACTGTATTTTCTTTTGATAAAATTTACACTTGTCGAATTTAGCATACAATTTGTGTTTCATTAAAGTTTGCAGTACTATACTTAGATGTTCTTGGTGTTCTTGTTATGTTTTAGAATACACTAAGATATCGTCAATAAATACCAAAACAAACTTATCCTGGTACTGACTGAAAATGTTGTTCATTAAACACATAAATGTCGTTGGCACGTTAGTGAGACCAAATGGTATAACAAAGAATTCGTAATGTCCATATCTCGTTCTGAATGTTGTTTTACTTATGTTCTCATATTTTATTCTAACCTGGTGATAACTAGATCTTAAATCCAATTTAGAAAAAATCTTTGCCCCACCTACTTGATCAAATAGATCATTGATTCTAGGTAAGGGGTATTTGTTCTTACTAGTCATTTTGTTTAATTGTTTGTAATCAATGCATAATCTTAGAGTTATGTCTTTATTTTTAACAAAAATGACTAGTGCTCGCCATGGCGAGACACTTGGCTAGATATATTCCTTATCCAACAGTTCTTGTAGTTGAATATTTAATTTGGTTAACTCGTGTAAACTCATTCAGTAGGGTGCCTTAGATATAGGAGTTGAACCATGCAACAGATCGATAGAAAAGTCTATCTTTCTCCTTGGGGGAAATTCAAGCATCTCATCAACAAACACATCTCTAAAATCATGCAAGATGACAAAATCCTCTAAGATAGGTTTGTTTTCCTTTTCTAACAGATTTGTCACTTGGATATCATAAATCCGACAACCTTTTCGCATGCACTTCTTAAATTGCATTGATGAAATCTGTCTAATTGACACTACTTTTTGTATGCCTTGTACTATCCTAACATTGTCATTTTCGTCTTTATACTTGAGTGATTTTTCATAACAATCTAAAAATTCTTTATGCCTTTCTAACCAGTCCATTCCAACAATTATATCATAATACCTTAACGGTAGAATATTCAGATTTATCTTTGTGTTTTGATCACCTAAACTGAACTCATAGTTGAAAATAAAATCATATACTTTTCTTTTTGTTCCTATTGCTAGTTGTACTAGCCAAGATTTTGCATGTCTTGTTTTCTTAGGTTTATTTGAATCCACTACACCAGGAGAGATATAACTCAACGTAGCTCATGGATCAATTAAAACAAAAATACGAGTATTGTTAATTTTACCTTTGATTTCCACTACAGTGGACGGGTGGTCAGCTTGTCGATCATCCACGACTGCATTGATCTGATGTAAACTTCTGCCCAGGTCTCCCACCATAGAGGCTTCTTGTAGGTTGTGAACTGTAGTCCTGGATGTTGAAGTCAAACATGGGCAGTTCCTCCTTAATTGAGTTTCTCCACATTCCCATCATTTTAATAGTTCTCTAGGGCTGTCCCCAAACTTTTTTGTTCCCAGATTGACTGGTTTTCCACTTCCTTGGGTGTTTTGGTTATTGTAGTGAAAATATTTCCTTGGAAAAATCTTTGTTGCATTCCGGAAAGGGGCTAGCTGATATCCCTTCTTCTGCTAATTCATTCGGTCTTGTTTCTTGTCTTTCCAAGCCTTGGGAAATTTCGACCATTGTTTGTATTGGTCGTAACACATTTCGGCTTTCCTTAAAACTTCACTGAAGGACTTCGGGTTGTCTAATTTGATTCTTTCCTTATAGAACTGTGGTAAACAACTTAGAAACCGATGTATTTTTACTTTGTCCTCCCGGATATAAGGCACGAACCTTAATAATTCCAGTAATTTGTTTATCAGGTCATCCATAGCCATTTGACCGAGTCATAGCTCATAAAACTCTTTGGTTTTTCTTTCATAGTAACTTTAAGATAAATACTGTTTCTTAAAGTATTTCTTAAAATAAGACCACTCCATATGTTTTTCCCTTAGGTCGTTGGCCAACTTCAGGTCCTGCCACCATATGCTATCTTTTCCTTTCAAGTTATAGATGGCCATTCTGACATTCATATTGTTGGAATAGTTGTAGAATTGGAAATACTTTTTTATCTCCAATAACCATTCTTCAGACTCCTCCCATATTCTGGATTCCCCATCAAAGGTGGGTGGTTTGATTTTATTAAACTCTCCCTCCAAGTGATCCACCTATTTCCTTTTTCTTCCTGTGTTTTTTTTATCTTCTACTGATGGTGTACCTTCGAAAGAGCTATCCTCTTTTTCTCCTTCAGGACAGAGTTTTTTGAGGCCCTTTTACTGACCTCTTCTTCCTCATTATTTTCCTTTGGGATCTTCTTTGTTACTATGCTACGCAACAATACTTCATTTATCTCATGCTATTCTTGTTGTGCCTTTTTCAGTTTCTCATTTTCTACTTTGAAAACTTGTAGTTCCACAATGAGATTTCTCATAGTTTCCAGAACCTCAGTAGGAGAAATTTCATCACTATTCTGCCTCTATTCTTCAGGAGGTCTTTTCTTAGGATTCTCCTCAAGTCCGATCTCTGCTTCATTCTGTGCTGCCATGATCACAACATAAATGATTTTTTTATGTTTGCAACAATAATTGTTTTGTTAGTTTTCATAAAACAGAAAATGTGCTAAGCAAATATTTTTTGCCCTCTTTAAGGTCCAGGTGTTGTAACCTTTGCTATGATACCATGTGTAATGTACCCCAAATTTACCAAATAAAAAAAATTAATTAGGGTCACCAGAATTGATCATTTGTCTAAAAGAGAAATCGTTCAAGCATTCATTAACTTTACCACATAAAGGTCCTATTAATTATTTGTATTCCATAGCTTACTCTTACCACTTCTTGACATAGATGTAAGTTACATATATATAAATATACATATTTTATACATGAAAATCTCGATTCTACCCTCAACAAGGGAGAAAGTGTAACCTACTACCTAAGACATATATTCACTTTGGTCTTCCATTCTACTTGCACAAAGAAATTATATATTATAGGACTTCTAACCTACTCATGCAAACCATAGTATAATTATATCACGCTTTAGCGACCCTCATGAACTCTAACTTGTTTGTTGTCGTACTTCACCATAAATATTGAATAAATACGCTGCAGAGGTAACATCGTCTCAACTTAATAACTATACCTATGACATTTATTATATCCTGTGGCGTACTCCTTTAGCCATATCTCGAACTTTGTGCCCACTGTGTATCTTGCACCTTTAATTGTTCACATGGCCTCACTACAATTTGTAAACATCGCCATTACTTTGTTCGCTGGAGGGTTTACCAACGTTTGTGTTCATTCTTTTCCCTGGCTCTGCGTGTTTGCAAAATGTTGTAAGGCTATCTCTATTGTTGTTCGACTTGGTGGCATGGCCAAAACTCATGAACTTGAGCTCATTCTAGTGAAGGGAACATTAGGAGAATCCCTAGTTGGATACCACCTTATGTGAGGTAAGTGTCCTTCATTCGTTGATATCTAACTCTCTGTGTTACTAAAAGATTATTGTGCACTGGTTACCTTCAAAGTTCTTGTTTTTTCTATTAACCTAATTTCAGTGGTAGGATATAGATTTTAAAATTTGTTATTATATTCAACATTATTTAGGTTTTTTTCGTGGCTTCACCCTTAACCTCTATATCGATATTCTTTCAAAAACCTTTGTATTCTGTGATAGCCATTGCATTTGTGTAAAAACCCATAGGAAGTTCTGGACTGGAAATGTCAAAAGGAGTGAGGATGTCTGTACCGCTAGTTTGGTCATAATGAAATGTAGAATATACTGTATTTTGGATTTCTTGTTCTATGTTATTTGTGGTTACAACATATGGTATCGATACGTATGATTTTCCCACGTCTTTCCGAGATCTCATTGCTTTGGTATAACTCATTGTCTATTTCATTGTTTTCATGTTTCCTTCATGGATTTTATTGGGTGTTAAATCCTAATTAGGAACTAGGTTTACTTCTGGTGAAAGATATTTCCCTTACACAGTATAAGTTTTAATTTTGTTTCTTCGAGTTTTTAAATAACAGTCATGAAGACTATATAGGGCTCTTTTGCCTCTATTTGAATTTTTTCCAAATTCAAATCTCTTGATTCTATGAATATGCCCCTCAATGCCTATCGTGATGCATTTTCATAACAAAGAACAATAATATTAATAGGGTAATCCACTGTGTATATCAGGCATTCTTACGTCTGGAAAAATGCTTTTGGCATCTGGCCTGTAACTTTCTTAATTGTGGTTCATGTCAAAATACTATGGAGATTTAGGGTATAAGTTAATTGTTTAGACATGCCCACAATTATGATTGAGTTATGCTTCCAGTGGGTTTTTAAATGATGTCTAACTTAGGTTCTGTGCACTTAAGGAAATAACGATGGGTGTAACTTAAATGAATTTTGTACCTCTATCAGCAATTTGTAAATGTTAAGAGAATTGGTTTTGATATCCTATAACTCCATCTGTAGTTTTGAGTTGGGAAAAAATGCCTCTGAATTATATGCTCTACTCTATGCAACTTTATCATTCTGGAGTCTTTGAAATAGCTTGCCAAAATTTCATTTCGCAAAGGGGAAAACCCAAGTATCCTATTTTGATTACATTTCCTTTATAAATATTCTGGGGTGATTCGTTAATTATGAGGACACTATTTTCAATTCCTCTATGTGATTCGACTGTCCACTTTGTGGAGTAACTATATGCCGTGTGTTATTGATTGTCCTATTTAGATAGTATTTTTCATATTGAATAATGTCTGATGTATTTTACAATTTGCACAATCAGTTGGTTTTTGTTGGTTAACACATCTAATGATGGGACCCCTGTTTCACTGCGAGGGTATCCATTAGACTTTCAAATCTCACTCTTCCCCTTTGGCATGTCGATGGATCGCTTCAATGACTCCGACTGGAAGCATACCAACGACAAATTCAAGATAAGTACTAACACTATGTGAGAAGATCTTTGTTATCTTAAATAATTTTAACTTCAATATTAAGGTTTTCTTGGCTTCTGTTTTAAAATTAATATTTCGTCTCAATTTTTCTTGCAGGACTTATACAGTCGCAGCGATGGATCAAGACTGTGCCTTATTCAAGAAATGTATTCGGGTTTCGATTTTAAGATTTAGGCTTGAAGGATTCAGATTTGGGTCCCAGTGATATTGGCTAACTGCCCAGGGTATTCTAATTGGATCTATTTGGATCCAAGCCTGTGGATATACATATTTTCTATTATTTTTGTTAATAGAATGCACATATGTCCTTTCAACGATACAAATACTATGGTTTACTATGAAATAACTGAACTGTACATTTGGTTATTTGTGTAGTCTTAACAATGGAATATTTGCTTGAATTTCTCTTGTGTCTAAGCATTGATAATCTTGTGTATGAATAAATTAGATGTTGAGTCGTTCTGTGTTTATATATATATATATATATATATATATATATATATATATATATATATATATATATATATATATATATATATATATATTCATACTAAGTCACGTTTGGGCAATTGTACTATTTTATACTCTTGAATAATCAATACATCTTTGCATATTTACCTACAACAATATAAGTACATATATTTATATTTAAATCTCAAGTTCACTTCCAGAACTTCATTCAACATTTGCACAGTCTAACTATTCTTACTTCGATTGATTACCTATACGTACAGAATCACATGTTTGTGATGTTAGAAGTAATCCAATACTAATTCCATTTAACTTAGATGCCTCTTCCAATATATTTACATAATTTAGTTTCATTCACAACTAAGATACACAGAAAGATTATGCAATGAATACAATTAAAATGTAAGGGTTTATCCTACAATTTAATTCCATTCCATCAGTAATTTAACCAATGGAACAATTCATCCAGAATTAAATAGATATATATTCTATCAACCATTAATTCAAAACAACATTCAATCAGAGAAAGAGTAGATGGACATATCTGAGCAAGTTGCCTAACAACAAATGGAATAGTCAAGTTCCTCCCAACCTTAGAATAAAACAACAGGTTTGCATATTTACCTACAACAATATAAGTACATATATTTATATTTAAATCTCAAGTTCACTTCCGGAACTTCATTCAACATTTGCATAGTCTAACTATTATTACTTCGATTGATTACCTATACGTACACAATCACATGTTTGTGATGTTAGAAGTAATACCATACTAATTCCATTTAACTTAGATGAATCTTCCAATATATTTACATAATTTAGTTTCATTCACAACTAAGATGCACAGAAAGATTATGTAATGAATACAATTAAAATGTAAGGGTTTATGCTACAATTTAAATCCATTCCATCAGTAATTTAACCAACAGAACAATTCATCCAGAATTAAATAGATATATATTCTATCAGCCATTAATTCAAAATAACATTCAATCAGAGAAAGAGTAGATGGACATATCTGAGCAAGTTTCCTAACAACAAATGGAACAATCAAGTTCCTCCCAACCTTAGAACAAAACAACTAATCTACTTGCTTCATTCACCCCTTAGCCTGATGATGAATCCATGAGGGCGAACTCTTGAACTCTTCCTTATCTGTATTCCTTCCTTAGTTAAAGAAACTTCTCCTTGCCTCGCACTCAAAAAAAAATGCTCATAATAACAAGTGATATTATTTACCTGATCATACTCAACGACGTCCCGCCTCCTCCCATATGCTATATATGCCAAAATCATTTGTGCCTAGGTCTTTTTCCCTTGGGAATTTTTGCATCTCTTCAAATCCCTGATTTTCAGGGGATGCTAATGGCCAAATTATTGATTTGACACTTGTAACATTCATCCATGAGGTAGTTCCAACATGTTACCCACTCATGGAGTCACAATGAGATGATTTTAACCTGGTTGTTCCATTTGTCTATCATCAATAAATATAAAATTTTTGTTTTCTTACAAGTGTCATAGTCCAAGAGTTGGTTGGGACAAATCAGATTTTTGCCCGATAGTCATAATCATAATTTACAATTAACTAAATTCGAAATTTAGAATTTCCATAAATGGAAATAATTTTCCAATTTCGAATTTACCAAAAGAAGAAATAAATTCCTAAGTATTTTCAAACTTAATAATAATTTATTTTTGGGGATATTATAGACACTCATAAATTTGATATGAATTTAATGTGAAACCAGTAGAATCTTTCTTCAGGTTTATGTCCAAGTGATGAAGAAGAAAGAAGATATGTCTCATGTATAGTATGAGAGTAGTAAGTATATGTTTGCAATGAGAAGATAAGATATTTCACATGATCGGTTTTGTCAGTGGTCACATGACATATCTAGGTGGAGCAGTGAAATGGGTTCTTTGGTTTTGAAAGCACTAGTATCACCTATCTTTAGCTTGCAAGAAGGTGATGAATGGACAATGCCATGATCAGGTAAATTGTTGTCAAGGTGGAGATTGCTGAAACAATGACAACCAATTTCCAATTCCATTGGATATTGGCATCTTGTAGATCCCTATTATCTTGCTTTCAGTTGAGGCTAACTAGTCCAAGTTAGTGATGCAATTAACTTATTCAGTTTCATGCAACTATGAAGAAAGTTACTTAAATAGGTATGCCTGAGAGGCAAATAGTGAGTAGGGGCTTCAAGCCCTCTCCTGGGCTACCTGGTTTCCCAGTTGTGATTGTAATCTCCTATTTTCCTTGATAATCAATTTATTTCCATTGTCCCATGGATGATTCCCTCATAAGGTGAAGGAGGGTTTTTACCACATAAATATGTGTTCTCCTATGTGATTGCATCTGTGGGCATTTGTCTCTTTTAGTTTATTTTGTGTGTTATATCTCTGTGGGATAATAGCCCAACATATACAAGTGTTATAGGTAGGAAAACTATAAAATTCAACTTACATTGAAAGAAATGAAAGAGGTATTCATCATAAAGGGAAAAGGGGGGGATTTGTTTATTTTATGTCATTTTTTATATGTAAAATTTTTCATTGTATGTATTTTATTTTCATATAACTCAAAGTGTCTTCACACATTTTGTTCATCTTCTAGTTCCCTTTGTTGTAATATCCCCAGAAATAAATTATTCTTGAAGTCTGAATACACTTAGGAATTTATTTCTGTTTTTGGTAAATTCAAATTTTGAAACATATTGTCATTTATGGCAATTCCGAATTTAGAAATTAGTTAATTGTAATTTATTATTATGGTTGTTGGGCAAAGATTTGATTTTCCCAACCAACTCTTTGACTATGACACTTGTAAGAAACAAATATTTTTATATTTATTGCTGAGAGAAAAATGGAATAGCGAGGTTGAAATCAGCTGACCATGACTCCATGAGTGTGGAACATGTTTGAACTACCTCAGGGCTGAATTTTACAAGTGTCAAATCAACAATTTGGCCATTGGCAGCCCCTAAAAATTAGGAATTTGCAAAGTTGCGAAAATTCCCAAGGGGAAAAGACCTAGGAACAAGATGATTTTTTCATATATAACATATGGGAGGAGAAGGATGATGCCTAGTATGTGGAGGAGAGGAATACCACTTGTTGTTATGAGCACTGGTTTCTAAGTGTGAATCAAGGATAAATTTTCTGATTTTGAAAGAGGACGATAGCTAAGGAGGATTTTGGAGTTTTCCCTCATGGATTCATGGTCAGGATAAGGGGTGAACGAAACAAGTATATTGGTTGTTTTGTTCCTTGGTTGGGTGGAACTTAGTTGTTCCATTTGTCGTTTCAACATCTTGTTCATATATGTTCATCTACCCTTCCTTGGTTGAATGTTTTTATCCTCTCGGCAATGTTTATATCCTCTAGGTGATGTTTTTCACCAATGAATAATGGATGATAGGCTCATGGTATTTTATTTAGTATCCATGGATGCATCATTTCCATGTACAAAGAGCTTTACCCGTAAGTTTCTTCTTTACCAGCTTTGAAGGATGTTGAAATCTAAGTTAGAATGAAAGTAAGTTAATGGAACGGTCACGTTTATATCCTTAATATATTATAGCTTTGCCTTTAATATCAATGAACATTAGTTGGCTTGTTTTGTTAAGATTGATTGAGATGGAAAAAAAGTTTTTGGATTATGAATTGGTTAAATTTTGATATATGTATTGTTTTAAACATTATTTTGATCAAATTGTTGTTATATATAATATACAATTTGATTGGGTCTAATGGTTAAGAACACGTGTTTCCTTTTAAGAAGTTATATTTTTAAATCAAGAGGGGTAGGATAGGGTATGTATATCTTCGTATCCAATCAAATTGTTGGGCTGAAAGAATCTCTTGTCCCAAAAAGACTAGGGAGAATATGCTAGCAAAAATTTTCAAACACAAAATTAAAGAATGGGGCTTAGTTAATGTTGAACTTGTCAAACTCAAGCCAACATGAAAAAATAACCATTCGAGTGCACCAAAAGTAGCCAAGAGGTTCAATATATTCATGGTTTCAAACTTCTCTTATATAAGGTTGTTAAAATCACAACATTGATAGAAATAGGGGGATGTTGTAACCATTGTCCTATTCTTCTTCAGCTAGAGAAGCACATTAGAAACCCGACGACCCTTTCAAGTTCAATACCACTTGGATTGAGGAAGAAGATTTCTAGGCTATGGTCAAGAATGAATGGTTAAGATATGATACACATTCTAGAGACTCAACCAACTCACGATTTGGAGTTTCGTTGAAGAAGATTAAAGTGACAGTGGTTGGGTAGATATTTGAAAGGATTTGAAGAAGAGATAGCTTATATATATGAGAAGAATTTCATGGGGATTTTTATGGGGGATTGAAAACATAGTATTTTGGACTTAGAAACTAATAAGAGGGAATTACTAGACATAAGAGAAGGAAAATGCGGAATAAAAAGTAGAGTGGTGTGGTTCAATAAGTTATACAAGAACACAATTTTTTTCATCATTATGCAAACCACATAAAGAGGGTTATTATAATTTGTGAGATTCAAGCTAGAGAATGCAAGTCTGTTAAGAATTTCAAGGAGAATGTAGATATCAAATTTTGTCATTTCTAGTCCATTTATAAAGAGATAAATTGAACCAATATTGTTGAAGCATTGAAGCTAACGACATACTCTCCTAGTTTTGTATAATATAATTAGATGATGATGGAAGAATTATATAAAAAATAAATCTTAGGAACGTTTGCCTCTTTTAAGAAGGACAAGATCCATTGTATTTTATGAGTTAGTGGAGGAATATTTATTGAGGGTCATAAATGAAATATGAATCATAGGTAACATCATTGGGGATTTAAAATCTACATTCTTATATTTACTTTCTAAAATTGACTTGTCTAAGGGATTTGATGCGTTCAAACCTATAATGGGTTGAGACAAGGCTATCCTCTTTCTCTACACGTCCTTCTAAGGGTGTTCCTGTATGCCCTTCTCAAGAGGCTTTCGAGTGCACCCTCTTCATAGGGTCTCAATACACCATTCTTAGGGACTTTCAAGTCCACCTTCTTCACAAGGTCTAGTGTGCTCTTCTCAGGGATTTTCTCTGTGTGCTTTGCTCTGTGTCTCAATGCACCCTCTCCTTAGAGTTCTCAGTTTCCCCTATTCTAATCATTTCAATGTGCTCTCTTTACCAAGTTTTTGTCCCCCCAATAGATTTTTTGACTCTCCACATAAATTCCGAGATACGTCTCTTCAAGATGCACCAGTTGGTGGATGAAAATCATGTCACCTCGTAAGGAGGCATCCACAGAGGACTCAGTGTACAATGCAACCTCCCCAAGCAATGATTTATCTCTCCCCCTTCATGAGCTACTTTGTTGGCAACAATGACGAAATCTAGAAAACATGAAGCTCGATACATGTTTTAATTTGCCCAAGTTTTCAGGCTTAATGTAGGGAGAGACTGCTGATTCCTAGATCCAAAACCTCTCCACCTACATTAAGACTTGTCACGAGAAGAATGATAATGTTAAGCCTCATATCACTAGTATGCAATTGGAGGGAATTGCACAAGCTTGGAGGGATACTCAGAATGGGAGTAACATGTTGGTCATCGATATTGGCAAGACAACAACTACAACACCCGCACGCCTAACGACTTGGGATGAATTTTTCAATGAATTAAGAGAATGATTCTATCACCTGGGATATCAACATAATATCCTTTATTAATGGTTGCAACTTCGACAACTCTGTAATCAATCAATGTAGAGATACATCGAGGTCTTCTTCAAGTTGCACATCCAACTACACATTTCCAATCTAGAAGAAGTACTCATTTTTAAATTTAATTCTAGTTTGTTATTGGTTTTTCTCCATGAAGTTTATTTATTTGAAATATCTTCTTTAGAAAAGGTTTTTCTTCAATTCTTGTTCGTGGAGCGAAAAGTGGCTCCTCAAATCGTCTCTTCTCCAACTTGATTTGATCCTTCTCTTGATCAGCCTTTGCATACTCGACATTTCCCTTTTTCCCTTGCTTTCCCATTCACACCTAGAAACATGCCTCAGTGTACCTTTCATAAGACCAAATCGCATGCATACACACACTCTTGGGCACTTAAGAACATTCACATCAAGAAGACTCTATTAGCAGGGGTCACTCTGCCAGATTCCTCTGAGCATACTGAAGTAGTCTCTCTCAACAACCGTATCAGAGCTGACCCTTCTTTGATCCTAATGACCATGAATGAACCCAATATCTATGATGTACCCCTATCACCATGTACGTTCCCCTCCTTTTTTATCCCAAACAAGGATGATTCAGAATGGCACCTAGTGACCAACTATCGTTTCCTTAATAAGGCCATTGTTAAAAGACACTAAACGCTATGACCCGATGGAGGATTTAATGGACCATTTACAAAGGTATTATTTCTTCACACAAATGGATTTGACAGCTGAAGACCATCAAGTTTGTAATAGAGATAGTAATGACCTATCTACTCTACCATGTGATCGATGGGAGGTGGCATACACAAATGAACTAAGTAATAGAGATAGTAATGAACTCTCTACTCTACCATCTGATCAATAGGAGGTGGCATACCCTACTTTGGACACGATGGCCAGACGACAGGCCTCAGAAGGAATACGTCACAGACCACCATTAATTAATTGTTCGAAGGTTTCAATACAAACCCTGACACTTCCCCTTTCGAATTCATGCCAAGTTATTACGAGGGAGGACAACACTTTTAGGGCACTACGCACACGAATGTCGAGGCTAGTCTCTCATTCGATTATCATATAACTATCTGGCAATTATTGTTACACAAGCTCGGAAGGAAGATTGTTATCGTTGGACCCCTCAACTATGTTCTACCAACTCCAACTATGCTAATATTGACGAGGAGATCATACTTGAAGAGAATCCTCAGCAGGGACCCACTAGAGAACCTGGAAAAAATAGTGAAGGAATTTCCGCCACCTAGGTTCTGGAAACTATGAGAAACCTTATTGTGGAACTGTAGATTTTCAAAGTAGACAATGACAAACTCCAAAAGGAACAACAATAACAACAGGAAATAAATGAAGTACTGTTGTGTAGCATAGTAACAAAGAAAATTCCAAAAGATAACAACGAGGAAGAAGAGGTCAACATGAGAGCCTCCAAAAATTCTGGCCCTGAAGAAGAAAAAGGGGGCATCTCTTCCGCAGGCACACCATCAGCAGAAGATAAAACAACCACAGGAAGAAAGAGGAAACAAGTGGACCACCTCGAGGGAGAGTTTAATAAAATCAAGCCATCCATCTTTGAAGAGGAATCCAGGACAGGGGAGGAGGCTGAAGAATGGTTATTAGACATTAAAAAATATTTCGAGATCTACAACTATTTTAGAAACATGACAATCAGAATGGCCATCTATAATCTGGAAGGAAAAGCAAGTATATCGTGGCAGGACCTGAAGTTGGCCAAGGGCCTAAAGGAAAAATAGATGGAGTGGGGGGACTTCAAGAAATACTTTAAGAAATAACATTTATCTGAAAGTTACTATGGAAAAAAAAACAAAGAGTTTTATGAGATACGACTCGGTCAAATGACTATGGATGACCTAATAAAAAAATTCCTAGAATTATTAAGGTTTGTGCCTTATATGCGGGAAGACAAAGTAAAAATTCAGTGATTCCTAAGTTGTTTACCATAGTCCTATAAGGATAGAATCAAGTTCGACAACCCCAAGACCTTAAATGAAGTTTTTAGAAAAGCCTGAATGTGTTACGACCACTACAAATAGCGGTTTGAACTTCCCAAGGCTTGGAAAGACAAGAAACAAGATAGAATGGACCAACAAAAGAAGGGATATCAACCAACCCCTCTCGAGAATGCAACAAAGACCTTTCCAAGGAAATATTTTCACACACCCAAGGAGGAGATAAACCAGTTAATCTGGGAACAAAGAAGTTTGGGGACAACCCTAGAGAACCGTTAAAATACTAGGAATGTGGAGAGCCTCACTTAAGGAGGAACTGTCCACGTTTGAATTATGCATCCAGGATGACGGTTCACAACCTACAAGAAGCCTCTACATTGGAAGATGTTGGCAAAATCTTACACAAGATCAATGAAGACGTGGATGGCCGACAAGTTGTTCATTGTGCACACGAGGAAGTTGCATTGTAACCGAGGAAAAAGGAGCCTTTCATAATAAAGGGGGCTCATCACTTTAAGACAATGCAACACTTTAAAACAAACCCTTAAGTGGACATTAAACTAATAGTATCATAATAACCAAGTGCAGGCTATCAGGCACATTTAAGTACCATCGCAATAATAATATTTGTACATATTCGATAATAATTGTAAATTTTAATAGCCGCTTTCAACTGCATATTAACCAATTACTTGCCGAGAAGAGAGTTTACACAAAGAGATATAATCGGACTATGAACTAAAATAAAAGACGATTGAAGAGTAGTAATAGACTGTCCTTATGAAGAACACACTAAAATGTTTAAGGTGATAGATACACTAAATCATTGAATGTAATAGTGAAATTCCTGAAGTTTGAAGCTTTTTCTTTGTAAAAGCTACAACTAATATATTCATCTTCTTCAGAATATTCATTGCTAGAGGTGTCTTCTCCATCAGAATATTCATTGTTAGAGGTTTCTTCTCCTTCAGTGTTGACTCCAACTTTAATAAATTCGGGAGGGAGTTTATTCATCTTCTTCAGAATATTCATTGCTAGAGGTGTCTTCTCCATCAGAATATTCATTGTTAGAGGTTTCTTCTCCTTCAGTGTTGACTCCAGCTTTAATAAATTTGGGAGGGAGTTGATCGTAGGATTTGAGAAGAATTGCCTCATCGTGGTTATACTTATAAGTGACATCATCTTTGGAATCAGATGTAATCCATGGATGTCTGAGACCTACAAGAACAACATCACCTACACTAAGACGAATGCCTTCATGCCTTAACCTCCCACTAATTTTACACAGCCGTGTTTTCCCATGATCACTACACCTGGAATAGTAGCTATGCTCGCCCAATATTGCAACAACTTGTCTGTATACTTTCCCATCTTTTTTAAAAGCCACTTCTCTGTGCATGACGGCTGCTTCACTTCTTCACCTTTTGCTATTTTTATCTCCCTTGCCCTTCCTCTCACAAAAAGTTCATGTCATTGTCTTCCACTCTTCCACATCCCAATCAGTATCTGCAGAATCATGTTTTTCTGCCATTTTTTCCCTCTCTCCACCAGACGTGTATCAGTAATTATTAACATGACCCATTTATATCCTCTCGGCGTGTATCAGTAATGGGAGCCTCTGCAGGTAACACCACCACACCCACTGTTGGTTGTTGGTTCACCGGACTGTAGATTAGTAGCTGCAGCAGGAGCGCCATTGCCACCGCCACCTCCTTCCCCGGAAGTAGCGATGACCATTGTTTCTCGTACATCGCCTACAGGACCTCCTCATCCATCGCCTCATCCGTGCCTATGTGCCATTTTAGTGCGTGGAATGTGCCATGATTTTCAGTCCGAGGGTCTGAGAAGAATCAAACCACGAAAACTACACAAGAATTTCACCTTCTAGTATAAGAAATAAGAAATTTGTATTTGTATCAAATTCTTTCACTCAATCTATGCTATAAAATAAATTACACCTTACTTACCTCACTTTGGCTTTTTCTCTTCCTGCAGGAAAACAACATCAAAATTCCAAATCGACCTGAGCATATGCATTTCTAGAGGGATTTAGTGATAAATTGTGAAGCAAGAAATGCATGGAGAAAGAATATAATAGAAAAACAATATATTAGAATATATGAAGAAGAGTACAATGAGAAGTAAGTTTGAAGAAGTTACAATGCAATGGGAAATAGCTGAGCTAAATAGGCTCAAGAAAATCAAGAATAGAAAGTATAGTTGGCTAGGACAACTGGCAGTGTACAGTCAGACTATTGAGGTTACATTATATTTAACACTCCCTCTTAAACTCAACAGTTACAAACATCAGCACTGATTATGCCTAAGTGCTATCTCTAAAAAACAAAAACTGACTTTCCTAGTGGCTTTGTAAAGATATCAACAAGCTGATCTCGAGAACCACATAATTGTAGTGCAATATCACCATTATTGACTAGCTCGCGTATGAAATGAAAACGAGTGTCAATGTGTTTGATTTTCTTGTGAAACACATGATTTTTGGATAAAGCATTTGCTGAAGTATTGTCATAGAAAATAGGAGTTGGATCCTTTTCTGTATGTGACATATCTTTCAATATTCTTCTCAGCAACACAGCTTGACAAGAAGCTGAGGTAGCAACGACATACTCTGCCTCTGCAGAAGATATTGAAACAATTGGCTGCTTCTTTGATGCCCATGAGATTAGGTTCACGCCCAGTTGAAAAACATGTCCAGATGTGTTTTTCCTGTCATCTAGGCTACCTGCAAAATCACTGTCTGTGTAACCATAAAGTTGATTACTATCAGATTTAGTGTACCATAAGCCGAAATTGAGAGTTCCTGCAACATATCTCAGAATTCGTTTCACCATTTTCCAATGAGAATCTTTGGGGAATTCCATGAATCTGGAAACAAGGCTGGTTGCATACATAATGTCAGGCCTAGTTGTTGTAAGATACAACAAACTTCCTACTAAGATTTTGTACAAGGTAGAGTCCACTATAGGACCTTCATCATTCTTGCTCAATTTTGTGCCTAGTGGTATGGGGGTTGCTACTGGATTGCATCCTTCCATGCGAAATCTTTTGAGGATGTTTGTTGCATACTTTTGCTGACAGACACAAATGCCTTTGGTTGATTGATGAACCTCAATCCCTAAAAAATATTTCATTATGCCAAGATTTGTCATCTCAAACTCAGATTGAATGGCATGTTTAAAATATGTTAACTCAAGATTTCCTGTATAGATCATGTCATCAACATATAAACATACAATCAAAATTTTACCATGTTGATCTATTTTGGTGTAAAGAGTTGGCTCATTTTGGCTTCTGCTGAAACCACTTTTGATCAGATAAGTGTCAATTCTATTGTACCAAGCTCTTGGAGCTTGCTTTAAGCCATATAAGGCTTTCTTCAACCGATATACTTTGGCTAGGTGCTCTTGGACTTCAAATCTAAGAGGTTGATCGAAATAAACTTCTTCTTCTAAGAAACCATTCAGGAATGCTGACTTGACATCCATCTGGTATACTTTTCATTTGTGTTGGGCTGCTATGGCCAATAGAGTCCTTACAGTGTCTAATCTTGTTACTGGAGCAAAAGTTTCGCCATAATCAGTACCTGGTTGTTGTGAGAATCCTTTGGCAACAAGTCTTGCCTTGTGTTTTTCAATCTTCCCTTTTTCATTGAGTTTATCTTTGTAAACCCACTTGACACCAATACTCTTCTTGTGTCTTGGCAAATCAACAAGATCCCATGTCTTGTTCTTCTCAATGGAGTCAATTTCTTGGTTCATTTATTGAACCCAATGTGACTCCTTATTTGCTTCCTTAAAGGATGTAGGTTGACATGACATTAAAGCAAAAAGGTTGTGTTGTTCAAAGTCATCCAACTACTGATGGATTTCTCTCAAACTTCGAGTTCTCTGATTTTGTGGTTCAGAGAATGATTCTCTGCTGGAAGTTGAGTTATCCTGTGAGTGTTCAGGTTGTGTTTGTACTTGCAATCTTGGAAGAGTAGTTTGAGGTACTTGCTGTCCTGAATTTTCTGCATTTTCAGAACTTGGCAACAATGGATTTAGACTGTCCATGTGCTGATTTTCTGACTCATTCCAGAATTGATTTTCCAGAAATTTTACATCTCTGCTGAGAATTAGTTTCTTGGTGATTGGATTGTAAAGCCTGTAATCTTGAGATGTTTCACTATATCTAGTGAAAATAAATTTCTCACTTTTTTCATCGAATTTCTTCCTTAATTCGGAAGGTATGTGAGCGTATGCTATGCATCCAAATGTCCTTAGATGTGCAACATTGAGCTTTGTCCCACTCCATGCTTCTTGAGGGACTTTTAGCTTTAGTTTGGTGGTTGGAGATCTATTCAAAAGATAAACTGAG
>ML805397.1:176242-191482 GCA_009831015.1 Picea engelmannii | reverse complement strand
ACTGTTCTTTGAATAGATTAGAGTAAGAAGATGCTCGCTTTGACTTCTGTATTTCCTTCTTTATATGCAAATTATTGATGCAGTATTAATATATAATTTCCACCATAGAGTATTAATATATAATTTCAACCTCTATTTAATTCCAGACTTCAACTTTTACACAAATACTATATAACAAATTCAAATAGTTTTATTGGCATATTCTTAATGTACAAAACTATAAAATACTATATAACAATTTCAAATAGTTTTATTGGCATATTTTTAATGTACAAAACTTTGTAATACTAACCCATTCAAATATGCATATCCTGTAATATACAAATTAATTCCAGACTTCATCTTTTACATAAATACTATATAACAAATTCAAATAGTTTTATTCACATTTTCTTAATGTACAAAACTTTGTAATACTAACCCATTCAAATATGCATATACTGTAATATACAAATTAATTCTGGACTTCTTCTTTTACACAAATACTATATAACAAATTCAAATAATTTAATGGTTATATTCTTAATGTACAAAACTTTATAATACTAACCCATTCAAATATGCATATCCTGTAATATACAGGAAAATTGTAATACTAACCCTCACAGGCATATTATTCCTTTCCTGTAATTTGTTACCTGCTGTAAATGGACCTTCCCAGCCACGGTCTGTCAAAACGTTCAATTTGTTTTTTACAGCAGCCAGAAGAATAACTTGACTTTGAGTGCCAAGTGCCACGACCACAGCTTCAATGTCCAGCCCTGAATCACTGGAGCCCAAAGAGCATCTGCCAACGCCTTATAAAGGTTTTTTTGCCGATGGGAAACCCGTACCATCACCGCCCTTCCATAGTAATTTTTTGCCGATGGAAAACTTGGTATTACTTACCAATTTAAATATGCAATGTAAAAAACTTGGTATTACTGACCAATTTAAATATATGTAAATGTAAAAAAGTGTGTGGTACTAAAATATTCAAATAAATTTTATAGGCATGTGCTTTAATGTATATAATTTTATAATCTCAACAAACTTCAAAACTTTCTTTCAATGTACAAAACTTGGTATCACTAATATCATATATCATGTAAATGTAAAAAAGTTTGTATTCTTAAAATATTCAAATAAATTTTATAGACATGTAGTTAATGTACATAACTTTGTAATCTCAACAAATTTCAAAACTCTGTTATCTTAACAAATTCAAATAGTTTTCAGAGTTGTATCCGCCATTCTGAAATAATTTGTAATATTACTTATTTAAATTTTGGTTTTGATTTTATAAAATAATATTATTATTTCTTTAATATTTTTCATACATGTTAAAACTAGCACAGTCATATATGATTTATGACTGATAAACGCCGAAAGACTATATAATTTCTCTCCTGCGTCTGCCAAGGTTTCAGGTTACCCTTTCTGTAAGTTATAGAAATGGTCCTCTCTGTAAGCTATAGAAATGGCAGCGAAATGATCAGAATCCATCTGGAAAGTTACAAGAAGTATTCCACTACAGATATGGCAGCCGGATGGTTACCTATTGTGCCCATTGTCAATAGGTATAAGCCAAACCTTTCAGCAACATAATTATACCAATAAATAAATAATAGTGTAGAAAAATGTAATCCAAACAATAATGTTTATATATATTATAAATAATATATACAAATTTTTAATTTATTTTATACTTATCAATAAAAACATAATATATAAATTTTCAATACATTTCATTTATTTAGATAAATAGTTTAAAAAAAAACAAAAAAAAAAACATAACTTTTATTTTTTTCCCTCTAAAATTTTTAATATTTTTTTCCCTCTAAAATTTTTAATACATGATAAATGATTTATAATACAACAAAATTTTAATAGGAAAAAAACTATACTTCATTGAACACCTTTAAATTAATTACACAAGATTATAAAATCTTAAAATTATTAATTTATATATTTGCAAAACCACTTTTTATCATTACTTTTCTTTTCTGAATATTCACCAAAATAACAAATCAATGCATTATTCTCATTGCTCTTTATTTCTTGATATTCACAAAAATAACACACCAATGCATTATTCTTTTGTAAACAATATCCATATCTCAACAATGTAATGTTCTTCATACTAGTCAACATAGGAATATACTTGTAATTAAAAAAAAAATGTGAATTGAAAAGCCAATATGTATTCTAAAAGTTGTAATAAAATACAATCGAAATGATAAATGACAATGACATTTCAAGATTTTAATGTAGGATTTTAAAGGGTTAATAACATAAAAAAAAAATTATGGATGTCAATTGTTTATTTTTATTTTTTTATTGCCAATTTTGGAAAGTGGGTTTGTTATCAATGGAAGTCATGTATAACTAGAAATTTATTATGTTTTTAACATAATATTAGTACAGAATACAATGAACCATTTTTTGTAAAATAAAAGATTTAGTTCAATTTAAAAAAAAAACACACACATCTACTCTTTCAAAAGGGTATATGAAATTACAAAAGTATATTCAAATCAATTGGTATGTATCAAGTAACAATAAAAAAATATAATTTATTTATTTATTTTTGTTTGGTAGCTTGCCTATCATTTTACATGTCTACTCTTCAAAAGGCTATATGGGATCACAAAATAGCATGGTTACTCTTCAAAAAGTATATAGGATCACAAAGGTATATAAGATGCAAATCAAATCAATTGGTATGCACCAAATAATAATAAAAAAATAAAATTGTATTCTTAAAATTAAAATATTTGTTGATAATAAAAGTTATTTATTAATTTATAAAATTTGTTAGAATACAAATATTTTCTTTATATTGTAAAGAAAAATATCAAAGCACATAAGAGTTTTCAAAACTCCGATTTAAACAATGTATATAATATCAATTTTTTTTTTATGACCTCTAAAAAATTGTACGACTTAAAGTGCCCAAAATAACTTGGAGTTTGATATTGGAATATCAATTTTTTATTACCTCTTAAAGTGTAAAACTTAAAGTGCCAATTATAAAGTGCCTAAAGTAACTTGGACTTGATATTGGAAAATTTGGAAAACCATTTTGTAGGTTCCATTTTTACTTAATAATTTATTTGATAATTGAACAAAATAAATTTGAAATTTGAAAATAAAAGGTAACTAGGGAGTTTGGATTTTTATGATGAAACCAATGGATTCAAAGAAGGTGAAATTTATTTCTTCTTAAATATATTGGAGTTGTGAGCCCACTGATATTAGAGTTGTAACCATAGGCATGCGAGAGCTTCATACTATTTAACCATAGAGCCCAAAAGCCAATCTTTCATACATTCTTCTAAACTTGGCTTTGACTAGGAAGACGATGGTTTGAGCTTCTCCTTTACTATCATTCTTACAGAGGGCACATTGAGAGGGCACATTGATTGAGACCAACCCAATGCCTCCTAATGCCTACATCCCATGCTAATAATTCTTTGTTTAAAGCCAACCATAAGGTGATTTTGCTTTTTAAAGAGGCATTAAGTTTCCATAATAATTCCACTGCCATTGTTTATCACTGGCGTACTTCGTATCCATATCGAATTTGTAGCCGATCTTAGCCATGAAATCCCCAGTCTGAGGATTTTTGACCAACATAAAACATCACTATCATCCTCTTTCAACCTTATGTAGTTGGAAACTCATAAGCTAATATAATGGTTCCATTCTACATCTTCTGCGCCAACCAGACCTATATCCACTACATCCACTATAGATTTCTAGCCTTGTCTTCCAAGAGGCTAAGGGGATTTGGCTTTGGCATCTTCCAAGGAACACATGCCAACCGTGTGAGAGGCCTGTAAGAGAGGCTGAAAGAATTGAAAATTGTTTTTAGATCCCAACTATGGGTCCTATCCTTGTCTTACCTTCTTGGCATTGCCCACTCTCCAAACTACCCACATACCCACTAAAGGGAAGGTAGATACCATCGTTATCCAAATTATGGACCCTTTAGTAGAATTTCAAAGAAGTTGGAGCCAATCGACTATTGTCTGGCCAAGGAGTTACTTGGATTTTATGACTCTTCCCCACAAAGTGTCACTCTGAATAAGTCTCCATAAACTTCTTCCCACCAGCACTTGGGATAAAGAGAAGTTATTCTTCAATCCCCATCCCCCGAGCTCCTTTGGGAGGGTCACCCGACTCCAATCAACCAACGGGAGACCACCGATTTTTCTCAATCCATACTAAAGGAAGTGAAAACTTGTCTTGCGAATTTTTGAGAGAACGCCTTTAGGGATGACTGCAATCGAGGTCTAGTAGACTAGAATGCTCTCCAAAACAGATTTCAACAAAACTAGTCTACCTTCCCTTGATAGCATTAGATAAAACCATACTGACACCCTCTCCTCCACCTTTTTGACCAACCAAAACTAGTCTATGAAACGATATTTTTTTGGCTTGAAGTGAAACCCTAGATATTTTAGGCCACCCTCGAAGTATTTTGAAGGGAAGGGAAGAAAATTCCCTATATATTGAGATACCTAGGGGGGAATCTTGTGCACAATCATGCATGATTTATCCATGTTGATTTCCATGCCCATGGATGTACAATATAGATTGAGGACCCCTTTTAAAGTTGTGAGGTCTCTTTGGGAGCCTTGAGAAAAGTGTAACATGTCTTCTACAAAGATTAAATGAGCGATTTGTTCAAGATCCAAGAAACTTACTCTCGAGCTAGTATGAGACCACCTCTTGGCCTCTGACATCATCTTGCTTATGGATTCTTCTATAATTAAAAACAAGGGAGAAAGTAAGCATCATTGCCTAAGCCCACGAGAGGCTCTGAAGTAACTGGAAGGGGCATCGTTAATTAGAAATGCAAAGGACACTAACTAGATACACCCCATAATCCAGCTTGTTATCAAGAGTTATGCTATCACATGAATTTGTCATGGGTCTGTTGAGTTCATTTTTATACCTTCATTTTGCCTTATAAACCATGATTTCATCCATCAAACCTTTCATTTCACCTTATATTTCATCATATTTCTCATCCAAATAGCTATGAAAGGTACATTTAGCATTGTTTAGCTTTTGAAATAATTTTTAGAATTTTTGGTATTAAAGTTGAAAATATCACAGAAATTACGGGATTTCACTAAATCCTGTAAATGCTCCTAGCTTTGTATATGTGCAGGTCAAATCAAGAAAAACTAGAAGCTGGGTTTTGATCACAAATGTCCAAGAATGGAAAAATACCTCTTACATTAAATTTTGGAGCTTTCCAAGTGGCTAGTCAAACTATGCCACTTATGTAGAAAATCACAAGTAGTTTCATATTTCTTGGGATTTGTGCCTTAGATTGAGAATCTAAAGGAGGAATTTGACTTCCTACCTAGAAATGTGGATCTAATAACCATCTTGTGGAGTATTTGTAGCACTTTTAGTTTGAATATTTTTGTATAAATACCCCTACTCTTGTAACTAGTTAAAGAAGACACATATTCATGATGATAGCTTTTTGGTGAATAGAAGAACTCTAGCATTTCAAGTTTGGGATCAAGTTGTTGTTCATATTTGTTGGTGTGATAATACTTTGATGATGATACAAATACACTTTTAATTTGAAGTAATCCAAGTGTACCAGGGAAGCATTGGAGGGCCCCCTTTGCCGAACTAGTACATTGTTTCCTATTTTCTTTTCAAGTAGATTCTAGTATATGTATCTTAGATTATTTTGCTTTGTTTATGAATTTTCCGTAGTGAAATATATGTGATGCTTGATGTTATAAAACCTTTCTCATATTGTGAATGAACTTCTTGAATGAGAATTTAGTATGCAGATGGCCTTTGAGCATTGAAGAATTGCATATTAGATTAATTCGATCTTAGAAGTTCTGAAAAGTATTTTCATGTTGTGAATGAACTTCTTGAATGAAAATTCAATATGAAGATCTTCTTTGAACAATAAGATGTTTATCATTGCTTCTTATATTTTCCATACTTTCAGTTATTTTCATTTAACAAAGACTAGTGATAATTGCTAATGAATGAGAAAGAACAATGAATGAACTTATTGAATAAGAATTTTGTTCTTTAGCATTAATAAGTATTTGATCTAGCTTTGCATGCCTTTTTCTTTATGCTTTTAGGAAAGACTAGTGATGATTATTAATGAGAGAAGACAATGAATGTATCTCTTGAATAAGAGTTTTGGTTTCTCTATTGATAACTTTCTGATCTAGCTTTAAATGAATCTTTATTGCCAATCAAATTTCATTTTAGGAACAATTGTTGATTAATGCCATGAGATCCATGAACAAGACTTCTGAATAGAAGCTTAGTTTCTCTTTCATATCCAACTCTTTAGATACATTGTCATGCAATAATCGAATCTATCTTAAAGCTCATATATTTTGAGTGCCCATCTAAGTCTTACAAACTCTGGGTTGACAATAAATGCACTCTAATTTACTTGAGTAGATTGGAGCCCAACAGGGTCTTTTATCCCTTAGGTTTTAATTTTTATCCTTTAGTCTTTAGGTTTACTTTATTTTTCTCTTTTTTATTTTCTTAGGTTAGTCTAAACAAATAAAGACTTGGGTTTTGTCTCACATTTTTGGCCCACACATACAATTTTAGCCTAGGTTCATTTTATGGTTATGTCTTTGAATCACCTTGTGACTTGACACCAAGGATTATCAACCCCATGATCCTAACGACCTGGCAAGTCACTATTAATATTATGGTAGTTGTGGGAGGTATTTACCTCCACATGTAAACCTGATGAGAATAGAAGACTCCAGAAAGCAAGAGAAAACCCTAATGAGTTGGATAATAACCCTAGAAGTCTTGTCGGCTCAAGAAGAAACTTTATATTGGGTTATTAGCCTCCAAGAGAAGAAGTCAGCCAGAAATAATAATAATATATTGAACAGACATGTACCCAGAAGAAGAAGTCGGCCCTAACAAATCTGGCAGAACCACTATAAACATAGGGCGCCAGTTCTCATTTGACACATCTCAGAATTGCAGAGCAACAACTGGTGCACACTGTAGTTCCCAGTTTGGTGCGCACGTGTGGAGGAGAGTTGGAGGCGCAACTGCTGCAACAACCAGTTTTCAGTGTTGGCTTGGACTATCTCTTGGCTAGGGTTTGGACTATCTGATCAACTATTGTTGGTGCACTATCCTTGGAGGAAGATGTGCTACACCTTGTTTGGCTATCTAGCCTAGGGTTTGCTTCCGGAGTAATTCTCAGTCAAGGTTAAGGTGCTCAGAGGGAGGCTTCGGCCTATGGTTGGGTGACGAGGGTATCGTCAATGGTAAAATGAGCACAATCTTCTATATTCTAACAGGTTATGGGCCCACACCTCCTTCATTCAGTCTAAACGATGGAAGGAAACATAGTCTCTAGGATATTGAGCTCGTTGAGGAACTACCACTAGGGTTACTAGCAAAAGCAGTTTCCAAGTCACTACCGCTAGGGTTACTAGAAAGAGCAGTTGCAAAAACCCTTAACCTCTTGTTGAGGCACCTTAAGTGAATGGATTGAACTAATCTCTAGATAGATCAATGTGCTCTAGCCTAGCGCATCTCCTGACACTCTCAGCAAGCCAAGATGTGAAGTTTGAATTTCTGGTCAAATCCAAGGTTTGACCAAGTCAATCAAGCCATGACTAACTCTATGAAGTCTGAGAACAAGTTAGATGGAGCCTCTAACTTCAGAGCGTGGAAGACAAGGATTGACCTCATCCTTACCAAGAATAAAGTGTTGGATATCATGAAAGGAAAGATTATGAAGCTAGAGTTTGAAGAAGGAAAAGAGAAGGAACCGCAGAACGTTGCAGCTATGGAGAAGTTCAAATATGTTGACAACAATTCCATGAGTATCATAGTGGATTCTATAAAATACCACTTGATACCCTACATATCCCATCTTGACTCATCGAAGAAGATGTATGATTCCCTAACAAATATCTTTTCAATCAGAAACATTGGACAAGTTATGAGTCTGAAGAATGAGCTCTGTGACATGAAGATGAATGATGATGACAACATAACATCATACTTTGTAAGGATCTCCCAGTTAAGAGATCAATTACAAGCTATTGAAGAGATCACTTCAGAGAAGGAATTGGTGAACATAGTACTCAATGGTCTTCCCAAGACGTGGGATGCATTTTCCACAAGTATGAACACAAGGAAGGAGTATCCGACATTTGAAGAAATTTGGACTTGTTGTGCTCAAGAAGAATCAAGGATCAATGCAAAAGAGAAACCCCAAAAGAAGTACGATGATCAAGCTTTCACATCAAGATTCAAGAACATCAGGAACAAAAGGAAGTTTGGTTCAAGGAGGGAGCCAAATCAGGAAAAAGACATTTCATAAGTGGAATGCTTCAACTGTCGAAAGTATGGTCACTATAAGAATCATTGTCCTGAGATAAATAAAAGGAAGGAGAAACACGAAGCATCGATTGCCGAAGAAAAGGAACCTACAAATAAGGCTAAGTAGGATGGAAGAGACTTCTTCTTCTAAAAGGTAACAACACTCTTCTTATTTCTTGTACATATCTTGTTTGCATCGTCTCTGTATATATCTTGTATATCTATCTCTTGGAAGATAATGTGTTCCAAGAAGAACTATATCTCTGGAAGAACAAACAAGATGAAAATGGACATCATTAGATAATACACATGAAAGGATGAAATACAAGAATCTATTGCAAGATAAGCCGAATCAATCATGAAGAAACTTAGAGGAAGCAAAGACAGAAAGAAGTCAACAAATCGAGAGGAAATTGGAAAAAGACTTATGACGTTTTGTAGAAGACAACAAGACATAAGCATGGACTCTATTAGACAAGAGAGTCAATTATATATTGCAGAAGACAATAAGGATGCAGATGAAAGTGTGGACTCTCTTAGATGGAGGGAGCCGATTATATGCACTCTTACATGAAGCAAGGGTTAGGAGGGAGCTAATCCTATGATCCATTGAAGATGATGAAGTATACATATCCATGGTAGTAACCATGAAAGATAGCATGTGTTCAGTTCAAGAAGTCTTCCTCGAAGAGAAGCCTTAAAGTATCCTTGGTTGTCCATCCAGATCCGTGATCCTATGATGAAAGTAAGAAGTGGAATATCTAGGGCATGGAATCTATAAGAAACTCCATGGACCCAAGAGATAAAGAAAAACATGAAGAAGAACATGAAGATTCCAAGAAAGAAAGAGAAACCAGAACAACCAGTCATTGTATCAAGAATCACAAGATTGTCAACCTGATATGAACTCACTAAAAAAAATCAAGCAGAAGAACCAAAAGTCGTGATGAAGAAACATCATATGGAAGACTTATGAATAAAATCATTGCGAGATCTAGAACTAGAAGTTCTCCCAGGTGGAGGGAGAAGACTATGATAATTTCTTGTTCTAGTAAACCAGACTTATCTCTACATAAGTCATTATATCATCCGCAACATCCATGAGTCGGAATTCTACATCAGATGAATGCAAAGAGTGTTCTCCAGAGAAATTGAATAAAGAGTATGTGAAGAGCTATCTCAAGACTTTGAGGCATACCAGAAAGAGACTCTTGTATGTAGATAGAAGAAGATAACTTGGTGGAGAACCTCCAGTGCACAGCAAAAGCGTGGTGAAGATTTCCTATAACATCAAGATGATTACTCAGTAGATCAGATCTCATGATGACAGAAGAAGTGCCACATGAATATGTTCCAGTTTTCCAATCATAATATACTCTATTATTCAAGCTACATGAAGCCTTCACAGAAAATCAGTGTTCCAGACTAAATTGCATTTGAAATCAAGCATTACATTATCCATGATGAAGTCCAGAAAGGAGAAAATGATTCTCCAAATACATATCTCCACAAATGAGTAGATAAGCAGACATTTTGGTAAATCTTCTATCCAAGATGAAAGAGTTTGCATACTCAAGTTGGAGCTCGTGGAAACAACTTCCTTCTTATTGAAAAAGGAAGAAATGACTCTCCAAGTTAGGAGGGAGCACTGAAAACATTATTGAAGACATTCATTTTTAAATTTGAAAAATAGTCCATCTTGGACAGATGCTTTCCTATTCGGAAAGTGGATTGAGATTTCTGATGGACAGTCACTTCCCATTGTGGCTAACATGGGAAGTAGTCTGATTGTTGATGTATCATAGAAAATGAATTCCCATTGTGGTTAACATGGGGAGTGGTCTAGGGAAGTCTCTCTTCTTGAGGGTTACTCAAGAAGACTGGCCCGCCTCACCGGACAATGATTTCTCATTGTGGTTAACATAAGGAATGGTTTGTTTTGGAGGTTGATGCAAGACAATCTTTTCTTCTTGTGGTTAACAGAGGAAATGTTCATGGGTAGTCATTCCTTAGGGTTTATACATTCTCTCCAGGGTGCACTTTGATTAGTGTAGGAGGAATGGCCCAGGGTGGGGAATGGTCCAGGCTCAACAATCAGGGACATACATTCCTTAGGGTTTATACATTCTCTCCAGGGTGCACTTTGATTAGTGTAGGAGGAATTGCCCAGGGTGGGGAATGGTCCAGGCTCGAAATTCCTTAGGGTTATACATTCTCTCCAGGGTGCACTTTTATTAGTGTAGGAAGAATGGCCCAGGGTGGGGAATGGTCCAGGTTCAGAAAACAAAACAATTATTCTTCCTTGCTTGAGAAGAATAGTCTAGATATCTCATTGTTCTACTCCGAGGGTAGATATTCTTTCATATCTTACAGACGTGAGTGAAAGATTGGCCCAGATGATTAAGTTTATATCATAAAATTATTTCTGTGGAGGTTGCTATCAGATGTTTGTTGTGAAGACTGTATGATAGTATATGTAGACTACTGTGGTGGATATGTTCCACTGTTCGTGAGACATATATTCTTTCAAAGCTCACAGATGTGAGTGAAAGATTGGCCCAGATGATTCAATTCATATCATAACATTGTTTATGTGCAGGTTGCTATCATATGTTTGTTATGAAGATTGTATGACAGTAGATGTAGACTACTGTGGTGGATATGTTCCACTGTTCATGACTATACGTTGTTGGTCAACTACTTGTGTGTTACTTAGTGTGGTAGTGTACCATTGGATTGTAGTTATGCACTACTATGGATAGACACAGTTGTGTTCTATTTTCGTTCTAATTTCCTTGAAGACTATCAACAGTTTATTGGAGATAATCATCATCCAGACAAATGATGAACATAGATTTTCCAGACGGAAAACAGTTCAGAGCATTTACTCTTCTAGAATGACGCATGTATCACTCTATGGTGTGAGTGACTTATCCAGCATCATGTCTGATTACTCAGATGAAGTATGGTTTCGAGAGATGATGCAGCTGATGGTGATGGTGATGCTCATGATCTAGTCATGAGATAGTCGAAATGACTATGTTGATGCTACTGGGTAAATGGTATTTTTTTGTGCTCAAGACCATTACCTGTAATACCTTCATATCTAGGAGGGAGTGTTGATATTATGGTACCTGCGGGAGGTATTTACCTCCACGTGTAAACCTGACAAGAATAGAAGACTCCGGAAAGCAAGAGAAAACCCTAATGAGTTGGATAATAACCCTAGAAGTCTTGTCGGCTCAAGAAGATAATTTATATTGGGTTATTCGCCTCCAAGAGAAGAAGTTGGCCAGAAATAATAATAATATACTGAACAAACATGTACCCAGAAGAAGAAGTCGGCCCAAACAAATCTGGCAGAACCACTATAAATACAGGGCGCCAGTTCTCATTTGACACATCTCAAAATTGCAGAGCAACAACTGGTGCGCACTGCAGTTCCCAGTTTGGTGCGTGCGTGTGGAGGAGAGCTGCAAGTGCAGCAACCAATTTTCAATGTTGGCTTGGACTATCTCTTGGCTAGGGTTTGGACTATCTGATCATCTATTGTTGGTGTGCTATCCTTGGAGGAAGATGCGCTACACCTTGTTTTGTTATCTATCCTAGGGTTTGCTTCCGGAGTAATTCTCAGTCAAGGTTAAGGTGCTCGGAGGGAGGCTTCGGCCTATGGTTGGGTGACGAGGGTATCGTCAATGGTAAAACGAGCACAATATTCTATATTCTAACAATCACTCCATCCACTCATGTTATTTATCCTTTCCATGCTGTCCCTATGTCCGTTAAGGGGGTCAAATCAAATTTTGAAAAGGGTGTTGCCAACTCACTAGGCGTTTCCATAGCGCACCTTTGTCCTATGCTCCTTTACCATAATTCACCATCATCAGCTGATTTCATATCTTCCATTGTTTTCAACGCCCTTGTCTTTAAAAAAGAATATTGAGATTTGGTCATTTATGAGCTTGCTAACTGTTTATCAATTTGAAATTTTCATCCTAAGCTCGGTGTTACTAAAATCACTAGTTCAGACAAAGATGCAGATTGCGCTACATGATCAACTATTAGAGAAAAATTGGAGAATGAGGTGGATGTAGCAGTTCCATAGCTTGTTGCAGATCTTCCATCATCATCAACAACCTCCAGGTATTTCGTGAGTCTTTTCAGTTGCATGGAAAAGTGTTAAGATATCCCTGCCTCATCTTTTGGTAGCGCCTAACGCTACAGACTGCATCTGCTCTCACCCATTTTCATCTGTAGCTCTTCTTCCATAGACTCCATAGCCATTTTCCAACTGAATTTATCCTACTAAGGTCAATCCATTTTTCTTCAGAATCTTGAATTCCCATTCATTCACTTGGCTCTTGTGTCCACACTGCGTTACAGAAATCCCTGCCAAAACTATGCTACAAATCTCTTGTCCCAGTGCTGCGTTTTCCTTGGATTTATCAGTGCCATCATCTGTATTCAAAAGATCCATGCATTAGCCTCCCTTATTCACTTTGTCATCCTACGTTTGTATCTCAAAGTCTGCTAGCAGTGAGGAGGATAGCAGTCCCTACCTTTTAAATATTTGATGACCATTGTATGGTGGCATAAAATTGAGCAGTACATCCCTGCATACCTTTCCTCAGAGTTTCTTTCTCTCATTTTTTAAAAGAAAAACCATCAAACCAATCTACTGTTAATTCAAATTTTATTTGGATGAAAATCCTTGAAAGAGTAATGATTAGTCACTATCAATTCTCATAGATCTTTGCCTCTATTTGGTTCCTTTACCCCTCATTGCATCAAAACCTTTGATCCCATGTTTATATCCATGGAGACACCTCAAAGGAAGAAGTCTCACAAGGGAGGGAGTGTGGATAGGACTGAACCTTCTGACATGCACATGTTTAATGTTGAGCCAATGGTCAGGGAGGTTTTCCAAAGGGTTGAATGCCTTGCATTTTGTCAAAACATGTAGAGGGGACACCCTGGAGTAGCAAGGTAGTTTGCATTACACTTTGATGGAATTAAGACCAAGGTGGGAAACCTTGAGTTTGAGGTATTTGGGGCCTCTATTGCAACAACCACTGAGATACCTAATACTAGTGAGAGGTGGTTCAAATCCATGATCCTCAATGCTACCCTTTGCAAGGAATTCCTCAAACCAAACTATCAGAAAGACAATTTGTCTAAGGGAGTGCCTAGGATCCACCTAGTTGAAGGCTTTGATGAAATTTTGAATATCATCCAGAGATATTTTACATGTGAGGGAAGGTTTAACATGATATACCAGTATCATATAAGACTCTTGCTACATTTCACTAGTAAGGATTCAATGAATATCCATTTTTATCTATTGAGGAGTATGGGGAAGATGTCTGATAGAGTCCAAGCCAAGTCCAAGGCTGTGGAAACTATTTTTTTCCACTCTAGGTTTATCATGATGCTGGTGATGGAAGAGTTGAAGAAAAGGAACATTTCTTGAGAACAGTTCATTGTCTCTACCGATATGCAGCTAGACATATCCTCTACCCATCAATCTAGGATGTAGAGCCCTTTTCCATATAGTAATGTTTCCCCAGCAAGAAGAAGCAGGAAGAGAAAAAGCAAACCCACTACTCAAGACAAAGAAAACCCTAAAGAAATTGAAGAAGAAGAGAGGGAGGTTCATCAGTCCCCACAGAAAGATTTTTCACCTACTCTTGCACCTGAATTGGAAGAAGTACCTTCATCTACCAAAACCACAGCCAAGAGGGGAAGGAAGTTGCATTTCCCTTCACTTGCTCCAGTAGCTAAGATCATAACCAGGAAGCCTTTTACTATATCATTAGCGCACAAGGAAGTTGTTGAAGCAAAAGTCTTACCCAAGGCTTCAGTTCCAAGGAAAGAGAAAGATAAAGGTAAAGGCATTGAGAATCCTGCTGAGGTTATAGACAGAGCCACTGTTTAACATAAATATAAAGGTAAATCCAATGAGAAACCTATTGAGGTTATCAACATCAACACTCTTCTTAGCAATCCCAATTTCAAAATATTGATCAGATAACTTAGGGATGCTAGGAAAGAAATTACTCATTTCAAGGAAGAAAGTTTGATTGAGAGAAAAAAGATGAAGGAGCTCATGGACATGTACAATGAAACCCTTGATCTGGAAATGTTTTCAGCAAGAAGGTCCCTGCCTCTCCATAGGAAAATTAAGATCCTCTATATGGAAAAAAAAAACTTTCAGTCCCAAAACAGAAAGCTCAAAGAAGAATTGCAACATTTCAAGGATGAACTGGCCCAAAGGAACTTAAATTTTTTGGTACAAGATGCAATAGAAAGAGATGAACCAACAGTTAAGAAGAGTACCCTTGCAAAAGAAAAATATGTTGCTATGACAGAGGGAAGTTCTCCTCCAACAAGGAGGAGTGGTAGATTGATGAAGTAGTTGGGGGATGACAGATCCATTTTTGTGGGTGATCTCTTTTTGCAAGTTTGAAATGATCAAGGAAGTATGATTTTTCCACCTATACAGGCATCTACAGGTTCCTAGTCCATCAGCTAAGATTTTTTGTGTTTTTGAAGAATTGATTACATCACACAGAAAAAAATACAGAGATTCCATAGCGCCATTGCGCTACAAAATCGTCTATATAGGATGTTCTACAAACTGCGTTATCAAAGGAGCTATGCAATCTCCTAGCCAAACTCAACAATGGCACTACAGAATCTTGTAGTGTACCAATTCACTACCCAGGTTCACCCAAACCTCTCGATTTACCATTCATTACATGGATTTAAAAACAAATGCATTTAACCAGAATTAAACACACTTAATTCACAGAGTAAAATATATATAAGTTACTGTTACCATTAACAAACCATAGCATGCAACAGTAATTCATTTACACAGCGGAA
>ML805397.1:150258-170619 GCA_009831015.1 Picea engelmannii | reverse complement strand
TTCTTCAGACTCATAACTTGTCCAATGTTTCTGACTGAGAAGAGATTTGTTAGGGCATCATACATCTTCTTTGATGAGTCAATATGGGAGATGTAGGGTATCAAGTGGTCTTTTATTGAATCCACTATGATACTCATGGCATTTATGTCAACGTCTTTGAACTTCTCCATAGCTACAATGTTCTGCGGTTCCTTCTCTTCGCCTTCTGTAAACTCTGGCTTCACGATCTTTCCTTTCACAATGTCCAACACTTTATTCTTAGCAAGGATGAGGTCAATCCTTGTCTTCCATGCTCTGAAATTAGAGGCTTCGTCTAGCTTGTTCTCAGACTTTATAGAGCTCATCATGGCTTGCTTGACTTGGTCAAACCCTAGATTTGACCAAAAATCCAAACTTCACGTCTTGGCCTTCTGAGAGTACCAGGAGATGCGTTGTGCTAGGGCGCACTGATCTATTCGGAGATTAGGTCAATCTCGTCACTTAAGATGCCTCGACAAGAGGTTTAGGGTTTCTGCAACTGCTTCTGCTAGTAACCCTAGCTGTAGTTCTTTTGGAAGCTGCTCCTACTAGTAACCCTAGCGATAGTTCCTCAACGAGATCAATGTCTAGAGGTTATGTTTCCTTCCAGTGTTTTAGGCTGACTGAAGGGGTGTGGGCCCATAAACTGTTAGAATATAGAATATGGTGTGCTCGTTTTACCATTGACGATACCCTCGTCACCCAACCACAGGCCGAAGCCTCCCTCCGAGCACCTTAACCTTGACTGAGAATTCCTCCAGAAGAAAACCCTAGGCTAGATAGCCAAACAAAGAGTAGCGCATCAATCCCCAAGGATAGAACATCACAAAATATGATCAGATAGTCCCAAACCCTAGCCAAGAGATATCCAAGCCAATATTGAAACTAGTTGCTGCTGCAGTTGCACCTGCAACCCTCCTCCAAACCTGCGCACCAGACTGCAACTGCAGTGCACACCAACTGGGAAATTGCTGTGCAGAACTGCTCTGTCTGCAACTGCTGAGATGTGACAAATGAGAATTGGCGCCCTGTATTTATAGTAATCATGTCAGTTTACTGGGGCCGTCCTCTCTTTCTGGGTATGTGTCTGTTTAGTATATTATTATTAATTCTGGCCGACTTCTTCTCTTGGAGGCTAATATCCTAATATCAATTTTCTTCTTGAGCCGACAAGGCTTCTAGGGTTATTAGCCAATTCATTAGGGTTTCTCTTGCTTCCCGGAGTCTTCTATTCTCGTCAGGTTCACATGTAGAGGTAAATACCTCCTGCAGCTACCATAATATTAACACTAGGCTTATCCTCTTGCAATCTGAGGGTGATTCTTAGTGATAACACGTTCCATTCCCATTTATAGTAGAACTAGGTGCAGAAATGTCCAACGGACATGATCATAAGCTTTTGAAAGATATAATTTAATGATCGTTGGCCCCTAGTAAAGTTTTTAATAGAGTGAAGGGCCTTCTGGTCGACTGCCACAACATCATGGATTTGACTATTGTGAAGAAATATGAATTGTTCCTCATAGATTACCTCAGTTATAATGGGAATTAATATTCTAGAAAGGACTTTGGCCACAATCTTATATATCATGTTGTGGAGGGAAATTGGTCTGAAATATCCAAAGGATTTTCGATCTTTCTTTTTTGGGATTAAAGCAATGAAGGTGGAGTCAAAGGAACCACACAGTTTCCCAATCCCTTGAGGCTCATGCACCACCTTCAAGACACCATCCTTGTATCGGAAATCCGACCGACTCTTGAAAGAGGTTGGATAAATGGTGAACTAGAATTCCCTTATCTTTGAAAGAGTGAACTAGAATTCCCTCCTGCATTTTTATTTCCCATATAATGTTTATATTCTTGTGGTAATTTGGGTATTGGTGAAATAATTTGGATTTATTGTCCCCTTCTTTAATCCATATAGCTATCTCTACTCCGTAATATCTAATTTTTATGTTCTTTCTCCTATAAAGAGTGGTGCAAGGACTCTAGGGAACAAAATTGGGAAATATGAGAATCCGATAAAGGATTGTTTGCGGTGGCCCTATAAAAATCAACTATCTTTTCCTCAATTTCCAGTAACTTAGCTTTGGACCTTCTAGCAAAATATTTAGCCCATCCCTTGATAACCATTTTAACTCTAGCAACATTATAGACAAATTGACACATATAAGGGGAAGATTTAGATGAAGAGAGAGGCACCCAAGTATCTGTTGAAATTATTACTCCAACACCTAGGTAATTTGTTATCTAGTGATTTCCTTACTGTAATCAAATTAAAAACTCACAAAACAATAATGCACTATTGAAATATTCAACTCAATATCATGTAGTAGAAGCATAAACTAGGAAACCGAATCAAACTCAAATGAACACCATAATTTTTGGGTAAATACTCCTGGAAAACCTCGAAGGCAAAACCAGTGCTGAGAATGATTTTATTATGCTAAAATCAGGGCTCCCATAACAAGGATAATGGCCCACTAAGAGAAATACAACTGCAGACTAACCTAACAAGGGATGAATTGTTGTAGAATCAATTATGACATTGTTTTATAGGCATATGTGATTGTCTCTTCAGTGACCCATGAAGATCCGCGACTTTCCCCACTGTGACCCAAAGATGTCCACGATTATCTCCTCTATGACCCGTAGATATGTACGGAAATTCTGTACAGTAAACTCTGTACAATTTGACTCTTTCCTATGGATTTCCTCTACTGAAACCCACATGCATATGCCTCTGTTCTTTCTTCTCCTTGAAATGTATGATCTCTAGATGAATATCCTTCTTCACCTATCCAATATATTGAACCATAGTCCTTCGTGATCCAATAATTTGTGTCGACTCCCTCAACACCTATCAAGTCAAGTGTCTTTATCCTTCACCCTAGTCTTGCTTTTATAATCGTGAGTTACAATCTATTACTAATCTCAAAAGTGATCTATGGTTGAGTTTACTTCTCACACTCACTTTTAGATTTAGATTGCATGTTTCATGCTAAGTACTTTTAGCATGTATCGTAAATAACTCAATTAACTAATTACATAATTAATTAATAAAATCAATTTACTTTAATAATTCCTTTAACTAAAGTAAATCCAAGAGTAGAAGGATTTGGATTATTTGCACATGTATAGATACATAGACCTATGTGGAAATACCTATATGATGATACCAATAACATCAACACTCCCTCTTAACGAGGAAGGTATTCTGCACCACTCCAAGTCTGTATCTAAAGAATACAAACTTCCCTTTCTCCAAGAGCTTGGTCAGAATATCTGCAACCTACTCATCTGTGGAAATATATTGAAGCTTCACTGCTCCTTTCTGGATCCTATCCCAAATGAAGTGATATATGATGTCAATATGATTATACCTAACATGGATTATTGCATTATCAGAGAGTTTGATATAAATCTGATTATAGAAGTATATCACCATAGGCTGCAACTCCTGACTAAATAAATTTATAAGAAATTTGCGAAGAAAAATGGATTCACATATAGCCATACTCACTGCCATATACTCTGCCTCTATTGAACTGAGTGATACAAAAGTATGCTTTCTACTAAATGAAGTAATCACTATTGATACCAAGTTGAAGCAACACCTCGAGGTGCTCTTTTTGTCTACTACACTACCTTCCCAATCTATGTCTTTATATCCCTGCAACTCTACTCCATCTCCTCCAAGATATCTCAATCCATACTCCAATGTACCTCTCAAGTACCTGAGAAAATGATTTTTTATGATCCAATGCACCTGTCTTGGATCTACCATGAACTGACTCAAGGTGTTCACATCAAAACAAATATCCAATATGGCGTTGACCAAATACATCAAGGACCCTACCAATTGTTTGTATATCTTGGGATCCACCAACTCTAAATATGAAGCATCATTCTTATTTAGATTGGTAATCATAGGTGTAGCCATTGATTCACAATCCTCCATCCTGAATCTCCTCAATATCTCTACTGCATACTTCCCTTGTCCAAGGAAGATCTCTCCTTATACCTTCCATACCTCTAACCCCAAGAAATAATGCATTAAGCCAATGTACTTCATCTCGAACTCACTATCCAAATCGACTTTGCACCTTGCAATAAGCTCCTCTGCACCTATGAGAAATAAATCATCAACGTAAAGAACAAATATGAGAGGATCCTCTCCAACAAGTATGAAGTACAAGTTAGGATCTGCCTCACTCTTTTTAAATCCCATACTCTGCAAGTATCCATTGATCTTGGAATACCATGCCCTTGGTGCATATTTGAGTCCGTACAAGGAATTATTAAGCCTACACACATGAGACTCCCTCCCACGTATCTCAAATCCCTAAGGTTTCTTTATGTATACTTCCTCCTCAATGATCCCGTTGATGAACATTTTTTTCACATCCATGTGATGTATCCTCCACTTCATAACTAAAGCAATAGAAATAACAACTCGAATATAAGCATACCTAACGACTAGAGAAAATGTCTCCTCGTAGTCTAATCCCTCTTTCTAAGAGAATCCTCTCTCCACAAACCTCGCCTTGAACTTCTTTATGCTACCATATGTAGCATGCTTGATCTTGTAAATCCATATGGAAATCACAAATGACTTCCCCTTCGGTATCAACACTATGTCCCAAACATCATTCCTCATAATAGATTTGTACTCCTCTAGCATGGCATCCCACCATACCTATTGATTTGTTTCTTCCTCAAAACTGGAAGGATCAACATCAATGATTCTACTCATAAGTGCTATATAGTTTGGAAACTTCTTCGAAGGCTTGCACTCTCTAACCACACTCCTAGGAGCCTCACCAACATCCCTCAATGTATGTACTAGCCACCTGGGTCTCCTGACAGGGATGGAAGGGGATAACTCCTCCTCTCCATTTGCAGTCTAAACTATTGACTGCTACTCATCCTTTGGAACCCGTTGCTCCTTGTCCTCTATCAATGCAGATGAATCCTGAGTACTCCTATATGTTAAGTTCTCCTCTAACTTCACATCTCTTCTCATAATTGTCTTCCTCTGCATTGGAATGAAGATCCTGTAAGCCTTTGAGGTCTCACTATACCCTAGAAATATACCCTTTTGTCCTGAAGGATCCAACTTCGTCCTCTTCTCCACTAGCACATGGATGTAAACTGGAAAGCCAAAGATCCTCAAATGTCTTATCTCTGACTTCACCCATGAGAATTCCTCTTCCAGAGTATTGTCCCCCAATATCCTATAAGGACTCATGTTCTACACATATACCATTGTATTACATGCCTCAACCCACAAAAACATGGGCAACTCTTGATCATGTATCATAGCCTTGGCATATCTGGTGATGAACCGATTATTTCTCTCCACAACCCCATTCCGTTGAGATTTGTATGAGATTGCAAAATTCCTCTTGATCCCTACCTCCATGCAAAAATCCTTGAAGTCATTTGAGGTGTACTCTCCCCCATTATATGACCTTAAGAACTTAATATTCATCCTTGTCTAGTTCTCTACCCGAGCCCTGGACTCTCTGAACCAACTGGAGACCGCATCCTTGGTCTTCATAAAGAAGATCCAAGTTTTCCTAGAAAAATAATCAATAAATGTCACATAGTATGATGATCCATGTAATGATTCTGCTGAAATTGTTCCACTCACATATGAATGGATAAGATCCAATATCCCCTTGGACCTACTCTTTCTACTTGTAAAATCAACCTTGACATTCTTTCCAAGTGCACACCCTCTGCACACTCATTGTTGCTCAATAATTAACTTTAGAAGACTTGTAACAATATCCCTCATAATCAGTAATTCCATGTAGTGTAGGTGTCCCAACCTCCTATGCCAAAAATCACATAGGTTGTCACTATTGTGTACCAAATCCTGAACATGATTTCCCTGCAACCTATATAAAGTGCCCTATATAACCCCAATGACTATTGCATCGTTCAAAATAACTTTCTTTGGACGTATGCGTACCTTCCCACTCTGAAAAGTGACATCAAAACCCCTTTCCTCCATAACTGAGACTGAAATAAAATTTATCTTCAAACCTGGTACGTAAATCACATCATGGGAATCTAATGAATCTCCTGACTCAAGATGAAAAATAACTATTGCCTCTCCCTTCACTACATACCTGACATGATCACCAAGCTCCATATGAACCTTTGAGTCTTTCTCCGTCAAACTGCTAAATAGATCTCGTGCCTCTGTCATATGATGAGATGCACCACTAACCAAGAACCAGACACTCCTTGTTGTTGTGCTAGTATAAAGGCAAGAAGTCATTGAGTAATCCTTCTCAAAATTTGTTGCATACTCATCAAGTTGCATCTCTACTGATTTTGTTGTCTGTGTATTTTCATTACCCTTCTTCTCCTTCTCAAGACACTAAGATGCATAATGCCCATTCTTATGACATGAGAAGCACCTGATTTTACCCAAATCCTTCTTCTTCCTTGGATGTGATGATCTTCCATCACTACTACCCTTCTTACTATAACTCTTTCCTTTTCCCTTCCTTGTATTTTTGACAAGGGCCAAGTTATCTTCACTACGTCCCCGCTTGTTGCCTTTAGACTCTTCTAGATTCTCTTCCTGAATGAAATCATCCCAAAGTCTGTACCAATCTTTCTCTCAAGCACAAAATCCTTTAACAAATGTTTCTCATGACTTGGGAAGTCCATTTAATGCCACGTTCATGAGCTGTGCATCCTCTGTTAACTCCCCTATGGATGCAAGTTCATCACGCTCCTATGTGATCCTCATGAGGTAGTTGGTAACATTATCTGATCTAGATATTTGAACCGATATGAGTTTATTCCTTAAGATCATCTTCCTATTCATGTTCTTGCTTTGGAATAAACTTACCAAGGCATCAAACATCTCTTTGACCATCATCTTCTCATTTAAGTGAGGGATTAGATGATCCTTCACATAATCTAGGAGGAATATTTCTTCTTTGATATCCTTCTTGTTATGAGCATCTAAAGCCATTGGATTGGTTGGTGGAGTAACTTCTTTATCCACTAACTCCCAAAGGTCATACTCCTTCAACGCCAAATTAACTCTTGCTTTCTAAGGTAGGAAGTTGAATTCTCCATCCAATCTGTCTTCAACTCTCAACAATGTTGATATCATCTCTAAGACTTGATAAACTTCCCTAGAAATAACTTGTTGCTGGAAAATTGTTCATGTACTGATCTATATTCCCTTCAAAGCATGATCTCTGATATCATGTTGAAATTATTACTCCAGCACCTAGCTAATTTTTTGTCTATTGATTTCATCACTGCAATCAGATTAGCAGCTCACAAAACAATAATAAACTACTGAAATATTCAACTCAATATCATGCAACAAAAGCATAAACTAGGAATCCAAATCAAGCACACATGAACACCAGAATTTTTGGGTAAATATACCTGGAAAAACCATGGAGGGAAAACTAGTGCTGAGAATGATTTTATTATACTAAAATTAGGGCTCATGTAACAAGGATAATGGCCCACTAAGAGAAATACAATTGCAGACTAACCTGGCAAGGCATGACTTGTTGTACAATCAATTCTAGCATGATTTTCTAGGAATATGTGACTCTCTCTTCAGTGACCCATGGATATCCATGACTTTCCGCACTGTGACCAACATATGTCTGTGACTATATCCTCTATGACCCGCAGATATGTACGAAAATTTCATACGAAAAACTCCATACATTTTTACTCTTTCCTGTGGCTTTCTTCTATTGAAACCCACCTGCATATGACTCTATTCTCTCTTCTCCTTGACCTATATGATATCTATATGAAGATCCTTATTCACCTATCCAAGATCTTAAACCACAGTCCTTCGTTATCTAATACTCTATGTCGAATCCCTCAACACCTGTCAAGTCAAGTGTCTTTCTCCTTCACCTTGGGCTTGCTTTTATAATCATGAGTTACAATCTATTTCTAATCTCAAAAGTGATATATGGCTGAGATTACTTCTCACACTCACTTTTAGATTTAGATTGCATGTTGCATGCTAAGTACTTTTAGCGTACTTTTATCATGTCTCATAAATAACTCAATTAACTAATTACATAATTAATTAATAAAAGAAATTTACTTCAATAATTCCTTTAACTAAAGTAAATCCAAGAGTAGAAGGATTTGGACGATTTCCACATGTCTAGACACATAGACCTGTGCGGAAATACCTTTTCGATGCTACCACTAACATCAACAATATCTTCTACAAGTGCCCAATAGTATTCTTCCCTTGCCTCGAGATGGAAAACAATTGGAGAATGATCATAGAGTCCACCTGAGGAGACACATGATTTCATCATGAAACTGCTATTAATTAATTGTTCTTACACCAAAATTCTATCCAATAGTTTTGAGACAACTTCTTCTTTTAGTCTAAATTTCCTTCTGGTAGGCTCTAGTTTGGTTCAAGGTATAGAAGGTGGTGTTTCTTGAGGAAGGAGGAAAAAAAACTTCTTTGATGGTCCTGATGTGGGTTCTCCCCCAAAAATCCCTTCAAGATAAGGTCAAACTTAAGTCGCCCCCCCCCTCCCCCCGAGTGGGAACGAGGGGCTCACCCAAGACACCATATTTCCCCAAAAGGGGATCCTCTCAGAATCAATTTTATCCGAACCAAAAACTAGACCCGACCGGTCGACCCCAAAAATTTGAAACCAGATTAGACCAGGAAAAAACCAGAAAAAACCAAGACAAAAAAACTAGTCGACCAAAAACTACATAAAATATTCAAATTTTGAAAAAAATATATATATTCATGTGCATCAATACGAATCCAAACCATTTACACAAAAATATGCAAATATTCTCATTTATATAGCAAGTAAGAGTGCATATAACCAAAATAACACTAAGTGCAATACATATCTGAATTTGTGAACAAAAATACATCAATAAAGAGGCTCTAAATGACCTTTAAAGTCCAAAAATAAGCATAGTAAATTATATGATACCAGAATATAGATACTACTGATCATCAGAATCCTCATCGAAATCCTTATTCTCCTCATTCTCAACATGAATAGACTGGGACCCTTCATGGGGCTTATGGCTTATGCTTGATTCCCCTGGCCTTGAAGGTATTTGTACCTTTGGTTGCGGAAGTGAGTCCAAGTCCATCAAAGAAATTTCTTCGTTGTCTTAAAATATAGGGGGAGGGGTCTTTAAATAGGTTTTAGTCAGGGCCTAGGGTTAGTTGATATTCCCCCTCAACCTTAAATTAGTTTTTTCCTTTAAAAAAATTTGAAATCCGACCAAATGAGTGTGCTAAATAAGGACCATAAATGTTGACAACATTTAGGGAGAGACCTAGATATTTGAAAACAATCTTCACCATGATAGTTTATTGAAGAGAGGAGGAGAATAGGAATTTTCATGATAGGATCAAACCCATGATAATACCTCCTAACATCCCAACGATGTTAAATGGATTAAACGACCACCTTGGAAGCCATTGTTCCAAAACGACGATGGATTTGGACCCTTCGCACATAGTTTCCTGAAACAATATGATTTATAGATTGTGTCTCTTGATGATAATTTTGAGGGATATCTTTTTTTAGGAGCCCCTTAACCCTCTTATGTTAAAATATAGGACAATCATGGAGGGGGATCTTTGGGGCTTTCCCTGCTCCAAGGATCCTAGAAATGGTTTTTTGTTTTCCTTTTTGAATATCCAAAACCACTTTTTGTTTGGATTTTATAAGAAATGACTTCCTTCCCATAGGATTGGTTTGAATAGGATATATAGCTAAGCCTCCAGAAGAGGAAACATATTAATTCTGATTTATGTAGGGTCTCAGGGAGTTTCCTTTTTTAGGAGAAGGGTGAGCCTTTCTGGCTTCAGGGAAGGCTTCAGAGGACTCAACATTCTTTCCAATAATAACAATGAGACTACATCGAAATTGTTTTTAGTAGGGGATGGGGGAGTCAATATGGGGAGATTTGAGAAGGAAGGAGATAGAGGGGGAAACCAAAGGAGAAAACGAGGGAAAGGGAGAGATAAGAACCATGGATAGGGATTTGCAAACAGAAACAAAAGGAGGAGATATCAGGATAAGCTTACCAGAGAGACCAATAGGTGAGGTTGGCTCATCCCACACATGAACCCTTTTGGAATCTTTCAGATCAAGACCTGAAAGAGATTTGGGGTGTTACACACCTATTTGTCGCACTTAAGTGTTACACAATGTCAATTGAAATTGTAATATCATTTCACTGTGAAACCTATGATTTTCATTTTCTCATACCATATTTGTTTTTGGTAACATAGGTAGTGGGTACCAATCAATTTACAACAAGATACAGGGGTGGAAAAGTCCTTGCTTTTTTACTTTGCAATGGGGAAGGAAATACTTGGTTGGACAAAATGCAAAATAAGGTATAGGAAAGAAAGAATGCTTAGATCTAGACCATCTAAATTTCAAGGTTTGAGTGTTTTGCCATCTTAAAATTATTCATAACTTACTCATTGACAATAATAGGTACAATGAAACTATAGTCATTAATAATGATAAATGAACCTATTTCCTTGCAATAACAAAAAGGATAGTCAATTTCATTGCAATAGAAAAATCATAAATTAATGTACCTATTATACCTATGGTGAACGACTGAAGACAACAACTTGCATTTCAAGGTTCCATGAGTGAAACAAAATTAGTAATAGCTAGTAGTTATAGGAATCCTTGTTTTTTCTATTTCTATATTTGGCTAGTAGTATAACAAGAACACAATAGAAAAATTATCAATTTATGTTTTAATGTATTGAAAAAGAATGCAGATAGAAACATACATAATTTTGTTTTCTATGTTGAGTACAACTATTCTGTTGGATTGGAAATATACCAGGTCTAGCAAACACTTGCCTCACTGGAAAAATAAGGAGTCGATACAAATGAAATTAATGAAAGAATTAAATGATGATTTGGGTAAAGAGTAAAATAAAGAGAATGTACACACAAGTCAAAATCCATGACAAGAATGTAAGTGCATGTGAATAAAGTTCTTGCACAAATTTCATGGTTGAAAAAGTAGCAATGGGATGCACAAGATCATGCACACATATGAATGTGCATGTGTTCTTAAAAAAACATTCCTAATCCTATATCTTTGGTGCTCCCCGAACCACCACACACACTTGCAAACTTTGATATTTTAGGAATGTGCACAAATTATTGAGAAAGAGTGCACACATGCTTTAGAATTCATGAATGTATTGAGCTAGAGTGAACACACACTTTAGAATGCACACACATTCCTAAGTAGGAGTGTGCACATGTTCTAAAGTGTGTACACATTCTTGTTACAATGTCTAGGTCCCCAATACCCATACCTAGTGCTAAAAAATTCTAATGGTACCTATATACCTAGTTAGAGGCAAAGGACACCCTTAAGAGATTATTTTTGGTAGTGTAAGGTGTCATTATTTTCCCTAGAAGCATAGAAGCTTCATTTAGGGACTAACTCTTGGGTTTGATCCACTGACCATATCTAGGGTCCAAAGACTCATACTTAATGTTCAAAATATCATAATGTTGACTATACCCATCTAAAAACTACGGATACAATGGAAAGGTCCTTTATAGTCATTCAACATGTTGTTGTCATCCCTAAATTCTTAGAATCTTCCTTTAGGACCTAAGGCTTGGGTGTCCTCTCTTGATAATGTCTAAGGACCCAAGACCCATACCCAGTGCTCAAAATTTATTAATGATGCCCATATTCCCACCTAAAGGCCAAACATCCCTCGAGGGGTCGTCTCTAGTGGTTTAAGATGGAATTCATGACCCTTGCGCCCTAGAATATTCCTAAAACCTTGAGAGGTCCAGTGTGGTGGTTTGACGCATCGTATTTGGCCCTAGATGCCTAGAATATTTATACTTTGGTTAAGAATTGGGTCCCCCCCCAATCACATCAAGGCCTTGAGGCCCATACGTAGTGCTCAAAACCTTGTGAGGGAACTACATTCCTTTCTAAGAGGCCAAGGATACCCTCCATATGTCATGTGTGGTGCTTCGTGGCATTTATCATGGCTATGGATGCCTCAAATATTTATTTATAACATAAGGCATGAAATTACTCCATAAATTGTTTCCAAGACCCTAGGACACATACCTACTACTCAAAACCAACTAGTGGCATCGACATCCCCAATCATAGTCTAGGATATGCTTAGGAGTCCATGTGTGGTTCTTCAAGGAATCCTTGTCGGGCCCTTTATTTTAATGACCACCAATTTTTGTGAATTTATAAAAGTTTTTCAGAACAATAGAGCATGGCAGCAAAAAATCCAAGTGGCAGAAAGCTAACTGTTAGTGTGCTAGAAAGGAAAAAGAGTGATGCAATAGCTGGAGGAATAAGTGAAAAGATATGGAACCTTCGAGAACATGCCAAGAGGATGTAGAATCAAGAAAGCGTAACAATGGAATCAAGAAGCCAATAAGCCCCGTGGAAAAGTTATAAAGAATGGAGTTATGTAATGGGTTGGGGTTGGATTTTGTTGTCTTGTATTATGTTATGTTCTAATTTTATGTTCTGGTTTTTCCATTGGTTCTGCGGTTGTTTCTCTATTGTTGTGGGGTTTTGAGCTTTGTTTTTATTGAGAATTAATGAGCATGAACTACATCTACATAGAATGTGAGAGTCCATATTGGATATCTCATTATCGATCCTATTGTATAAGTTTGGATATGAATAACAACTCTATGTATGATAGTTTGGGGTATGAATATATGATGGATTATTCAAACACTTAAAATTTGTCATCTTGAGGATGAATATATGGTCTCTTTCTTGCGTAATCTATCTTGTGTTGTTTAATTAATAATTGCATTATTGTTTTAGCAACTTATGTAATGTATGTGTTTACTTTAACATTGCGCAACACAAATTGTTCACTGTCTTTATCGATCTAATGCTTCTGATGTTTTTATCTCTTCACATATAAGTATGGAAATTTTCTATGATGTGATAGATCTAATGATGCGTCCTTTGTAATTCACTTTATCACACAAAGTCTCGGTTGTGCTTCGGTTGAGACCTCCTTCCCTTGCAGAAGGTTGAATATGCTAGCACAACTAGACTACAGTGGTACATTTGTTGATAACCTATGAGAGCCCCGGTCTCCAATTCCATGCCAACAAATGGTTCCATTGTCAAGACCTAAATTTTGAGCAATTTTTCAAAGGATGTAGCATCACATATTTAAGTCTAACATTGAAAGATGGTGGGAAAGAAGGTGTGATGAGTTTATATTTCAATAAATTGAGTTACCATAGAAAAGTTTGAGGGATGTGAAGGATGAAGTCTTCTATTTTGAACTATCCAGTGATCAGTATGAGATCTTCTGGATCTGATTCCCAGAAGATTTCTACCAGTGGCTCGACAAGTTACAAGAAGCCACATAATGTAAACATCGCATCAAGAAAATATTTAATTGGATGATTGAGGGACTCACTTCTCTTCACAGGTTGGATCACTAGATTTTTCAAGCTATGGAATTATGGGTCCAAACTATCCTAGAAGGATACATCATTGAATTTGTTTTGAAAAATCACCAGTCATTCTCAAAGGAAGAAGCAATTTTTTATGAGGGAGCCCAAGGGATATTACTGAGATAAATTTCATTGTGGATGAAGATATTATTGGTGGAAGAAGGAATTCTATAGATTAATTTGGTTGAAATGGCCAAGCAAAACCCTTTATGCATGAGGGGCAGATGATTCAGGAGAGAATTTATTAGTTAGGATATGCAAGTTCTTGAGGTATGGGGCGTTGTCGTGAGAAGATTGTCAGAGACAAGCATGCCGAGAAAAGGGATGTGGTGCTTGAAAATAAGTGGTGAGAGTAGATGAAAAAGTTGATGAAGAGGCTTGATCAGTCACTCAAGGAGATCAACCTCAAGAAGAGTCATACAAGAGAGTTAGAGAAGATGAAAGAGTTGCAGTTGCGTGGAAGGTTGGTCAGCCAATGGTTGAAGGAGAAATTTGTAGAGAAATATGAGAGTTTTGGAGAGAGTAGATGAGATGGAGAAAATTCAGAATAAAGAATCACAACCAGAGTCACCATCAAGGAACAAGACTCAGTTGTAACCTCTGAAGAAGTTGCGGGAGAATCAACCTCTAGAGCTCCCGAAGATGTAAAGTATACTATAGGAATTGATACGATATGACCTCCTAATGTGACCGCCTAGGTTAAATAATACCATCTTGAATACACATGAACCAATATTTCATATCCCATTCCCTAAGCACAATCTTCCAATCTGGTAAATTCTACAATAAACTCTCCCATAATTCCTATCATTTCTCTTTATTCTATTCGAACCAGTTCGAGTGGTATCAATAGCTATAGTCTAGCAAGTTCTTTCATGTTATCACAACCAGGACCTCTAGGATTTATCTTGATAGGGTCCCCAAATCCTCCCATGGTGCATAAACACATGGGGTCCCTCATGGGTAAAGGGGATGAGGATGTGGAACAACATTGGTTCCTTTGTGAGGCCATTTGGCAATCTCATGGAACTTTGGATGCTAATAAACTAGTTGATTTTCAAACCACATTAATGGATCGGGCATTAAAATGGTATATGAAATCCATCGAACCAGGGAATCCCCAGGGGTAACCATTTTCTTTACCACAATTCAAACAAAAATTTAACATTGAATTTAAACTACTTGAATCTGAGCAACAAGCTCTTTCTAAACTGCAGGAAATCAAATAAAGAGATGGGGGATCTTCCTAGGAGTATAACCAAAGATTCAAAGACACGATATGAAAATTAGCCAACCCCTTTCATAAATACCACCAACGATAATGGTTCATTCAAGGAATTTTACCATTAACTCAGATTCCCTTAACCCAATAGTAGATAACTACATTGTTGGAATCCCTATAACAGACCATGAAAATTGAGGTGACAACGAGATATCTCGATGGCTTACGGGTAATAAGACCACCCAATGACTATAATATTACACAAATGCAAGGCCATACTTCCTCCTTGACTGATAAAATTCAAGACCATTCCTAGAGCATCCTTCCCTCAAGTTTGGTGTACTAGTTGTTATATTGAGGGGAATACAGTGACGAAGTGTCCTAGACCAAGGGGCGTTGGACCCCCCTTACAACCCATGGTTCCTCCACCAATAGGACCGTCTAAAGGAGTTGTGCAAGTCACAACTAGAACACCATTCCATGGACCTATGCAGTACCATGCCTTCCAAAACCATCAGGGTACTTATAATAATGACTATTTTGAAATCTGTCGAAGTCATGGGAACCCCCCTCGACACTGCCCAATCCTACAGAAACATGCCCCAATTCCAAACACAGTCTACTGTGAATTATGTGAGTCATTGTTGACCCAAAAATATGCTTTGGGCTCAACATGGTGTTTAACACCTTCATTCCTCCACAAGCATCCCTTTGTGCTATGGTTCCATTCAAAGACAATGGCGAGGGTCATAGTTACTATGGCCTCTACCCTTGAAAGAGTATCAATTGGATTCCTTCAAATAGTTTTTATCTAATTATGTAGATACTTATCAGGCACTAGAGAGTATCAGGCAACAAGGTCAAGTCAGTTGGCAACAGTCCAGGTCAGTCCAAAGTTGTTGAATTCAGTTGGGTCAGTGCTTCCATGGTTAGTTGAGGGATATTAAGTTCAAATGGATATCAAAGTCATGGTTTTCCCTACTCTACTATCTAGTTTTGGGTAGCAGTATAACAACCATGATCATCATTATGTCCATCAACATCTTAAACAATACCCAAACAGGCTCATCCCGACCTTTCTCATCTTGTCATGGGACCATGTCTTAATATTATGGTAGCTGCGAGAGGTATTTACCTCCATGTGTGAACCTAACAAGAATAGAAGACTCCGGGAAGCAAGAGAAACCCTAATAAGTTGGCTAATAACCCTAGAAGCCTTGTCGTCTCAAGAAGATAATTTATATAAGGCTATTAGCCTCCAAGAGAAGAAGTCATAATAATAATATACTGAACAGACACATATCCAGAAGGAGAAGTTAGCCCTAACAAAACTGGCAGGACTACTATAAATACAGGGCACCAGTTCTCATTTGTATCACTCTCAGAATTGCAGTTTTCCTAGTTGGTGCGCACTGGAGTTGCAGTCTTGTGCGTAGGTTTGGATGAGGGTTACAGGTGCAGCTGCAGCAACAGCTAGTTTCAATATTGTCTTGAATATATCTTGGCTAGGGTTTGGACTATCTGATCATATTTTTGTGATGCTCTATCCTTGGGGAAAGGTGCGCTACCCTTTGTTTGGCTATCTGGCCTAGGGTTTGCTTCCGGAGGAATTCTTAGTCAAGGTTAAGGTACTCGGAGGGAGGCTTCAGCCTATGGTTGGGTGACGAGCGTATCTTCAATGGTAAAATGAGCACACCATCTTATATATTCTGATAGGTTATGGGCCCACACCCCTTCAGTCAGCCTAAAACGCTGGAAGGAAGCATAGCTGCTAGACATTGAGCTCGTTGAGGAACTGCCGCTAGGGTTACTAGCAGGAGCAGTTTCCAAAAGTACTGCAGCTAGGGTTACTAGAAGAAGCAGTTGTAGAAACCCTAAACCTCTTGTCGAGGCACCTTAAGTGACGAGATTGACCTAATCTCCAGATATATCAGTGTTCCCTAGACCAGTGCATCTTCTTGTACTCTCAGAAGGCCAAGACATGAAGTTTGGATTTCTAGTCAAATCTAGGGTTTGACCAAGTCAAGCAAGCCATGACGAACTCTATGAAGTCTGAGAACAAGCTAGATGGAGCCTCTAACTTCAGAGCATGGAAGATAAGGATTGACCTCATCCTTGCTAAGAATAAAGTGTTGGATATTGTGAAAAGAAAGATCATGAAGCCAGAGTTTAAAGAAGGAGAAGAGAAGGAACCACAGAACCTTGCAGCTATGGAGAAGTTCAAAGATGTTGACATCAATGCCATGAGTATCATAGTGGATTCCATAAAAGACCACTTGATACCCTAGATCTCCCATCTTGACTCATCGAAGAAGATGTATGATTCCCTAACAAATCTCTTCTCAATCAAAAACATTGGACACATTATGAGTCTGAAGAATGAGCTCCGTGACATGAAGATGAATGATGACGACAACATAACATCATACCTTGTAAGGATATCCCAGTTAAGAGATAAACTACAAGTTATTGAAGAGATCACTTCAAAAAAGGAATTGGTGAACATAGTACTCAATGGTCTTCCCAAGACATGGGATGCATTTTCCACAAGAATGAACAAAAGGAAGGAGTACCTGACATTTGAAGAACTTTGGACTTGATGTGCTCAAGAAGAATCAAGGATCAATGCAAAAGAGAAACCCCAAAAGAATTACGATGATCAAGCCTTCACATCAAGATTCAAGAACTTCAGGAACAAAAGGAAGTTTGGTTCAAGAAGGAAGCCAAATCAAGAGAAAGACATTTCAAAAATACAATGCTTCAACTGTCAAAAGTACGGTCACTACAGGAATCAGTGTCCCGAGCTAAAGAAAAGGAAGGAGAAACACAAAGCATCAATTGTCGAAGAAAAGGAACCTACAAAGAAGACTAAGGAGGATGGAAGAGACTTCCTCTACTAAAAGGTAACAACACTCTTCTTATTTCTTGTACATATCTTGCTTGCATCATCTTTATACATATCTTGTATATCTATCTCTTGGAAAATAATGTGTTCCAAGAAGAACTATACCTATGGAATAACAACAATATAAGAATGAATATCATTAGACAATACACATGAAGGGATGAAATACAAATCATGTGGAAGCTACTGCAATATAAGCCGAATCAATCATGAAGAGACTTAGAAGTCAGACATCAAGAGGAATTGGAGAAAGACTTATGACGACAACTAAGACAGAAGCGTGGACTCTGTTAGACAAAGAAAGCCAATTATATATTGTAGAAGACAATAAGGATGCAGATGGAAGTATGGACTCTATCAGATGGAGGGAGCCGATTATATGCACTCTTACATGAAGTAAGGATTAGGAGGGAGCTAATCCTATGATCCATTGAAGATGATGAAATGTATATATCCATGGTAGCATCCATGAAAGACAGTACGTGTTCAGCTCAACCGTAGAAGAAGACCTCTTCGAAGAGAAGCCTTAAAGTATTCTTGGTTTTCCATCCAGATCCGTGATCCAATGATGAAAAGAAGAAGTGGAATCTCTAGAACACAGAATCTCCATTAATCCAAAAGATAATGAAAAATAGGAAGAAGAACATGAAGATTCCAAGAAAGAAAGAAAAGCCAGAACAACCAGTCATTACATCAATAATCACAAGATTACCAAGCCTGATATGAAAGCAATCAAGCAGAAGAACTAAAAGTTGTGATGAATAACAATGTATGGAAGACTTATGAATGAAAGCATTACGAGATCCAGAACCAGAGATTCTCCCAGATGGAGTAGAAGACTATGATGATTGATTGTTCCAGTACACCAGACTCATCTCTATATAAGTCATTATATCATCCGCAACATCCATGAGTTGGAATTCTACATCAAATAAATGCAAAGAATGTTCTCCAGAGAAATTGAATAAAGAGCGTATGAAGAGAAATCTCAAGACTTTGAAGCATACTGGAAGAAGACTCATGTATGCAGATAGAAGAAGATAACTTGGTGGATAACCTCCAGTGCACAATAGAAGCATGGTGAAGATTTCCTATAACATCAAGATGACTACTCAGAAGATCAGATCTCATGATGACAGAAGAAGTGCCACATGGATATGTTCCAGTTCTCCAACTATGATATACTCTATTGTTCAGATATACATGAAGCCTTCACAATATTCCAGACTAAAGCACATTTGAAATCAATCATTACATTATCCATGATGAAGTCCAAAAAGGAGAGTTAAAGCTCGAGTATATTCCCACTGATGATCAGATAGTAGATATCCTGACAAAACTTCTATCCAGAATCAAGTTTGTATATTTCTGAAAGAAGACGGGGATCGGGAAGATTCTCCAAGCTAAGAGAAGGTACGGAAAAACATTTTTGAAAAACACTTATTTTTGTGATTTAAGTAACTCTCCAGTTAGGAGGGAGAATTTATCTTTGCAATTGAAAATTAGTCTAGATTGGACAGATGCTTTCCTCTTCGAAAAGTGGATTGAGATTTCTGACGGACAGTGACCTCCCATTGTAGTTAACATGGGAGGCAGACTGATTTTTGATGTATCATAGACAATGACTTCCCATTGTGGTTAACATGGGGAGTGGTCTAGGACAATGATTATTCTTGGCAGACACTTTGAGTAGTGGTCAAGTAGAATGGTCTGCCTCACCAGCAAGTCATTCTTTCGAAGTTCACAATTTTGAGCAGTTTTGAAGAATGGTCCGTTTTGGAGGTTGATGCAGGATAGACATTCCTTAGGGAAAAATCATTCTCTCTAGGTTACACTTTTTTTAGTGTCGGAAGAATGGACCAGGGTGGGGAATGGTCTGGACAGTTATTCCTTAGGGAAAACTCATTCTCTCCAGGTTACACTTTGTTTAGTGTCAGAGGAATGGCCCAAGGTGGGGAATAGTCCAAGCTCAACAATCAGGGACAATCATTTCTTAGGGTTTATACATTCTCTCCAGGGTGCACTTTAATTAGTGTAGGAGGAATGGCCCAGGGTGAGGAATGGTCCAAACATTTCTTAGGGTTTATACAGTCTGTCCAGGGTGCACTTTAATTAGTGTAGGAAGAATGGCCCAAGGTGAGAAATGGTCCAGGCTCAGAAATCAGAAATAATCCTTCTCCCTTGTTTGTGAAGAATAGGACAGATAGCCCATTGCTGATGAGGGCAGATATTCTTTCAGATCTCACAAATGTGAGTGAAAGATTGTCCCAGAGGATTCAATTTATCCGTAACAATATTTTTCTATGCAGGATGGCATCATATGATTGAGACTACCTGTCTCCAGACAGTAGAGATATACTACTATGGTGGATATGTTCCACTATTCGTGAGGCAGATATTCTTTCAGAGCTCACAGATGTGAGTGAAAGATTGGCCCAAATAATTTAGTATATATCATAACATTGTTTCTATGCAGATTTCTATCAGATGTTTGTTATGAAGACTATATGACAGTAGATCGAATGAGGACTACTGTGGTGAATACGTTGTAAGTTTTAAACCTGCGAAGTAAAGCAATGCATATATATTCTTAAGCAATACAGAAATTAATCAATGGCTCATACACAGAATACACAGAGATCTTTACCGGAAACCCTCAACCGGGAAAACCTTTCTTTTTCATTATA
>ML805397.1:135573-146171 GCA_009831015.1 Picea engelmannii | reverse complement strand
AAGCAATACAGAAATTAATCAATGGCTCATACACAAAATACACAGAGATCTTTACCGGAAACCCTCAACCGGGAAAACCTTTCTTTTTCATTATATCGAATTTCACCATTTGCCATACAATATATACAATGTTTTTAGGTATTCCGTAGATACCAAAACCCTAATACCTTAATCCGGGATTAATTTACAAATCAGCTAAAAATAGCAAAATTCGCTAAAAATAGCAAAATCCGCTAAAAATAGCAAAAACAGGTGAAGGGATCGTCAGACGCAGTCGTCGTATCTGACGCACCCACACACACACACATGCAAAGAATATAACACATACCCAACATACGTGTCACTGTTCGCAACCATACGTTGTTGATCAAGTACTTGTGTGTTACTTGATGTGGTAGTGAACCAATGGATTGTAGTTATGTACTACTATGAATAGACACAATTGTGCTCTATCCTTGTTCTAATTTCCTTGAAGACTATCCACAGTTTATTGGAGATAATGATCATTCAGATGGATGATGAACACAGATTTTCCAGACGGAAAATAGTTCAGAACTTTTACTCCTCTTGTATCACTCTATGGTGAGAGTGACTTATCTAGCATCATATCTAATTACTCACATGAAGTATGGTTTCGAGAGTTGATGTAGCTGATGGTGACGGTGATGCTCATGATCTAGTCATGAAATAGTCTAGATGACTATATTGATGCTACCGAGTAAATGGTATGTTTTTGTGCTCAAGTCCATTACCTGTAAATACCTCTCTAGCTAGGAGGGAGTGTTAATATTATGGTAGTTGTGGGAGGTATTTACCTCCACGTGTGAACCTGACGAGAATAGAAGACTCCGGGAAGCAAGAGAAACCCTAATAAGTTGGCTAATAACCCTAGAAGCCTTGTCGGCTCAAGAAGATAATTTATGTTAGGCTATTAGCCTCCAAGAGAAGAAGTTAGCCAGAAATAATAATAATATACTGAACATAAACATATCCAGAAGGAGAAGTCGACCCCAACAAAATTGGTAGGACTACTATAAATACAGGGTTCCAGTTCTCATTTGTAGCACTCTCAGAATTATAGTGCAGTTGCAGTGTTGTGCGCAGGTTTGGAGGAGGGTTGCAGGTGTAGCTGCAACAACAGCTAGTTTCAGTATTGGCTTGAATATCTCTTGGCTAGGGTTTGGACTATCTAATCAACTTTTTGTGATGCGCTATCCTTGGGGAAAGGTGAGCTACTCTTTGTTTGGCTATCTAGCCTAGGGTTTGCTTCCGGAGGAATTCTTAGTCAAGGTTATTGCGCTCGGAGGGAGGCTTCGGCCTATGGTTGGGTGATGAGGGTATTGTCAATGGTAAAACGAGCACACCATATTCTATATTCTAACACCATGTTCTTTTCCCCTTAGGGGAGGCCTTCCTAGTGCAATTTTTGAGTTATGAAACCCTCCCACATCATAATACCTCATGTAAATGCTTCTTAGTTCATATTTGATGAGCTAACCACGTAGTTTGTGAAATTTTATCTTTGGCCCCTTTCGCCTGCCACCATGGGGGGTCCCATGGGGAGGGGTCGTTTTAAAAAGAATAAAATTCATTTTGGTCACATTTTTTGAAATACAACACTACTATCTTTTAGAGATCATGAAAATGTTTCCAACATGCTATCTTGATTCTGATTCCAAGTCCGTATGACCCCCCTACGGAGGACGCAAAGTTCACGTCACCTGAATGGCCAAAACCAACAACTATGAATTCCTGGTATGATTCTATTCAGATTGTTGTTTTAGAAGGAAAATAAAACCTAAGGATGGTGTAGTTTAGTGTGATACCTTTCCAACTATATATCACGTCCTTGGTTTTAATCCTAGTTGGTGAGAACAAGCCTTCACAAGTTCATGACCACTTTTGGACACCAGATTGGTTGCAGTGGTTTGGGGTTACAAAAATTGTTTTTAAGGGGTTTTAAATTAGGGATTCAGTAATTCCACGTTGTAGTGGACTCAGATACCTTTCTAACGACTCCTAATTTTCCTCATTCCGACCTTAGATGGCCCGGTTAGAGTTGTCACACGTTTGTCAACTATTTTGGGTAAAGGGGGCCAACTAGCTTGCATAACGAGGTTTCATGAAAGATAAAACAACCATTAATGGCCCCAACACACAAATATATATCCATCTCGTCTAATTACTCGTCGATATCTTTTCGACGAAACTTCATTTTCCTTGATTGGATATCGTATGGCAATATGGCGCCTTTCGCAAGATTGGGTGTCATGTAGGCCCACCAACAAGTCAGGGGTTTTATGTGGTGGTTGTTCCAGGCCGAAATTGAGGGGTGAGGTGGCATCATTTTGGATTAGTGACCACATATTCTCGATGTGATCATTGATACCTTTCCAACGACATGCTCTGCATCCACTTCCGACCCTGTCTCATCTGGTAACATTTTCTCGCTAAGTCAACAAGGTCATTGTCAAAAGTCAAAGTCAAACTTTGACTTGACACAATTTTCGAGAAATATTAAAAATAGTGGAAAAATAAAATAAAAAAATAAAAAAAAGGAGAAAATTAAGAACAAGACTCGCACCCCTCATACAAAATTGGGGAAATTAGAAAAATCTTTCTTTTCGTGGAAAATACAAAACCCACTCTCCTCCTCTCCTCTAGCCCATTTGACAGGTGCATTTGAGAGGGAGGGAGCTTTGCAACTAAGTTATTCAATGGAAGATGAGGGGTTCCAAACAACAACTTGATATTTTCCATGGAAACAGTCCAAGCCATACTCCATCCCCAAGCACAGGGTATAGTTATTCAAAACGACTGAGGCGAAGTCAAGAATGCAACCATATGGAGGTGGAATAGTCAAAATGATTGGGGTGAAGTCATGAATGCAGCCATGGAATTCACCTCCTCAAATTCAGTTCATAATTTCAGTGGCACACGTGAGAGTGATAGGGGCTCGTAATTGGCCCAAAAACATCCGCTGGAAGGTGGCCTAATTGGGGGCCTTCGAGGCCAAATTGGGTCGAACGAGGAAAACCCATTTCAGCTACAGGTATGTAGGCCTGTAGCAGCCTGTCTGTTATGGTGTCCAACCCATAATTTTACCTCAATTTCATTTTTTCCCTGATCAGTCTCCTGACCGGCTCCTTCCTGCGTACCTTTCCAGGGCCATATCTTACTCATCTGGAGTCATATTTGCACCAAATGAAAGGCAGCGGAAAGGTAGAAAATAGAGCTACAACATGGACACATAAAAACTCAGTTTTTGGTCTGTTTGGTATAGGGGGAAATTCTCTCAAGGTTCAGGCCCAGGGGTTCCCTGCACCGGAAAAGGCCCAAATCAAATCCATGCTTCAGTCAACTCACAGGGAAAATTATAAGCAACAAGGGGGAGGGTGGGGGGGTATAACCAGGTCTAAAAAGTGCTTGAACAACGATCATTTACTTACATACAACGACCAAGCCCAAATGACCCTTTCCCTCCTAAGCAACTCTTCAATTTCCCCACACCTTGGGGCTTCATCTTGGTGAATCTGATAGCCATGGATGGTCCAAAATTGTCCTAGTTCACTTCATCTACAGCTGCAAAACATGTCAACAATCAAAGAGACTTTGGGATGGCATAAATCCCAAGGAAAATAATGATGTGGCATACTAAATTTTTTTCATTTTATGAAAATGACCTTTTTGTAATAGTTTGGTCTGGAGGGATTTACTTTGGCTTGTAAAAATTGTAATTAAAGGGTCAAATTGAATATGATTTGATTCCATTTTGTTAAGATCCCTTTTGGATAAGTTTAATTTTTGATTAAAAACAAAAAAAAAAACTTTAACGGTTGGTCCACTTGTCACTTTTCCAAAAGTGGCAAGTGTCTTGTGACCTAACCCTAAGCCATCACCTCTTTTTTATAAATAAGAGGGAAGACATTGTACAAAGGGGAGGAATGAATATAGTACCAAAGCTTTGCTAAAATTCTACAAAGCTCTTTGTGTGTGTGATACTTGTTAAATTTTGGTTGTTGGGCATGTCAGTTGTTGGTTAAGGGTTGAGGGGTAGTAGTAAGTACTTACTATGTTATCTATCTCCAGGAGGGATTGGTTAGCTAGGTGTTTGTTGCTACTTCCTTGGGTTTAACTTACTTGTTTTCATTTACTAATAGCCTTGTTTAACTTGTTTGAAATGTTGTAGTGTTGATTTCCTGAAGTATTCAATTGTTTTTAGCCTTAGTTAGTGGTTGGGAGTCCCAGGGCCCCTTAGGACAACCCTTAAATAAGCCCCTTAGCTGGTTGTTTATACTTGCTTGCTTCTTTTATTTTTCATGTAAATTTTTGTTATGATTTTCTGCTATTAACCTTGTTGTCCCAAACAGGAAAATTAAACATTTTGGTCAATTTATCCCCCCGGGACAACCATTTTAGTTGGCTATTATCTAACTTTTATGTGTAAATTTATGTTTCATTTATTTCAGTTTTTTCATATAAAATCACTAAAATTTCGTTGTTTGCATGGAAGGATACAATCTGATCACCTATTCTGCTTCTCTTAAGTGGTTGGGGACCATCTAAAGACCTGTTTGAGGCAAAGGTTCCAATAGGACATCGAAGAAAAAACATCAAATATAATCGGTAAATCCATCCATTCACACTCATTTTCACCTTGAATTCACTTGCACTCATTCTTAAAAATTTTGCACATGTACCCATGTCAATATGCTTTGCTCATGTAAATAGGTTGAGTAGTTTGCTTATAAGTTTCTGTTTATAAAGTCTGATTTTTTCCTTCGTAAATAATCATCATTATTTCAAATTTTATTAAGTAAACTTCCAATCCCCATACAAGGAATCAGTAGGGGCTTTCATGCATATAACGAATTTTCCACTTGCAAAGAACCTCAACCCATTCCTTTGGGTTGAACGATATAATTGTTTACTTGTAATTAGTTGATAGTGTATTTCTTCATTGTATATTTTCTCGTATACTAATCTATAGGTGCCTGCCCCTAAAGGGGCCACGCAAAATCAACAAGCTAAAACATTCAGAAAACCACAAAAAACACGAAAACAAAGTAGGGGTCCACCCCATATACATTCAAAACAAAACCTATATTATCTAGTTGTATGCGTACACATGCTATTTAGTTGTGATGTATATGTCACATACTTATTTACTTACTTTTGTATAAATATTTAGATAGATTTCAATTTATTGACCAGGAAGCACGCTTGCGAAAGCGAGACGTGACCTCGCCACGTGCATGGCCTGGTCCTTTATTTCAAGCAATTTCAATTTCATAGAATACTAAGTGTCAAAGTCGGGGGAGTCTTCATCATGAGCCCCTCAGAAGTTGTCTAGTTAGTATAAATTGAGTGGTCTTTCCTTAGTACCACACGGTCAAGGAGTTAAATAGCTCAGCTTGGTTGGGATACTACACTGCTTGGGTAATCTCAACTAAAACTCCCTTTAGGGGGGTCCTGGGCCTATTCATTTTCACAGGTATCCTTCTTCCATCCAAGTGGCTTTAAGAGTCTGAAAGCACGAGTGATAAGAAGAGGCTAATCCCTGCTGCTCTGAACTACATGGGGCACTCTTCAACCTAACCATCGTGGTCTACTAAGAATACTCTCCTTATACTGGTTGGCACAGTTCCGGGATAATAGGTGTTTTCCTGATCGGGATAACCTTTAAAATGGTGTGGTGGCCCATGCATGTGTTAATAACTAAAAATTCACCAACAAAATACATTTTAAAGTCAAACCTTTTGTCAGTCCACCCTTCATACACGAACATAAATTGCAGCAATAAATACCCCCCTGAACATAGCTGTAACAACTTGTAAAAAAAATTTCATATTCATTTACATTCACCCTTTTGATTTGACAATTTTTTGAGATCACTTCCTCGGTCACCCCAAGGAGTACCAAGCCATTCAAGGATTGTTTCCCTGCGTTAAAATCTTTGAACAACTTGTTGTTCGCAATCTACAGTGATATGAAAAGACTTGGCTGTATCTTTTAAACTCACTTTTCACCCTTTTTTTTCACTTTTTTCACTTGAGGCATCCATTGCTCTATTTCTAGGACCCTGGTTTACCCCAACGAACCCATTTTGTGCCATTTTCCAAGGATTTAGGGGAGCGAACAACTCGGTGTTTGCTTTATTTAGTTTGTTGTCCTAAAAATCAGTGAACTTATTTTCATTCCATTGTCCATAATTTTCACCCTCCGGGCCATTTTCGCCCTCTAGAAATCTGAGGGAGTACAACACCCAGGGTGGGCGGTCCTAAGAAATAATTCTTGTAAGTCTTTCACCTTTCCTTTTTCCCCTTATTTACCACCTCAGGCAAAGGACCATCTAAGGTGTGGGTAGTCCTTGCCTCGTGCTGAGCTATCAAAGAGGCTATAACCGGATTCACAACCAGATAGGTTGGATCTGTCCCAATGGACATGTTTTTCTTATAACCCGCCCCTTTTCTGGTGACCATATTGGGGAGCTTGAAAATCTCTTTAGTTTTTCTTGTATCCCAAACTTGTATTGAGCATTGGACCCAAATTTTTTGGGGTCCTTTTCCCACATGTTGATAGAATTTTGTGGCAAGGTCTTTCACTGAACCTATAGATTTTCTTTGGTACTTGTTATAGCTCATTTCCTTTGTAATTTCGTTGCATCTGGGAGTCATAATTACCATAAAGTTTTCCTTTCCTTTTACCTTGTCATTTTTCGGTCCCACGTGTTCGAAGTCACGTGAGAATTTATAAATCTTTCATACTTTTCCTTCCACTATGAGAAGAACGAAAAACACATTTGTTTAAGTTGGGTTATTTTAACATTGTGTCAGAACTGTTAGAATATAGATGATTGTGTGCTCATTTTACCATTGACGATACCCTCGTCACCCAACCATAGGCCGAAGCCCCCCTCCGAGCACCTTAACCTTGACTGAGAATTACTCTGGAAGCAAACCCTAGGCTAGATAGCCAAACAAGGTGTAGCGCATCTTCCTCCAAGGATAGCGCACCAACAATAGCTAATCAGATAGTCCAAACCCTAGCCAAGAGATAGTCGAAGCTCACACTAAAAACTAGTTGTTGCTGCAACTGCCTCTGCAACCCTCCTCCACATGTGCGCACCAAACTGGGAACTGCAGTGTGCACCAACTGGGAACTGCAATTATGAGATGTGTCAAAATGAGAACTGGCACCTTGTATTTATATTGGTTCTGGCAGATTTGTTGGGGCCGACTTCTCCTTCTAGATATATTTTTGTTCATTATATTATTATTATTTTTGGTTGACTTCTTCTCTTGGAGGCTAATAACCTAATATAAATTATATTCTTGAGCCGACAAGACTTCTAGGGTTATAAGCCACCTCATTAGGGTTTACTCTTTCTTTCCGGAGTCTTCTATTCTTGTCAGGTTTACACGTGGAGGTAAATACCTCTGGAAACTACCGTAATATTAACACTCCCTCCTAGCTAGGGAGGTATTACAGGTAATGGTCTTGAGCACAAAAACATACCATTTACCCGGTAGCATCAATATAGTCGTCTAGACTATCTCATGACTAGATAATAAGCATCACCATCACCATCACCTGCATCATCTCTACTTCATCTGAGTAATTAGACATGATGTTGGATAAGTCACTCACACCATAGAGTGATACAAGAGCCACTCTTATAGTCTAGAGGAGTAAATTCTCTGAACCAATTTCCGTATGGAAAATCTATATTCATCATTCATCTGGATGGTGATTATTTTCAATAATCTGCTGATAGTCTTCAAGGCAATTAGAATAGAAATAGAACACAACTATGTCTATCCATAGTAGTACATAACTACAATCCAGTGGTTCACTACCACACCAAGTATCACACAAGTACTTGATCAGCAATGTATAGTCACGAACAGTGGAACATATCCACCATAGTAGTCTATATCTACTATCTTCATAACAAACATCTGATAGCAACTTGCACAAAAACAATGTTATGATATAAATTAAATCATCTGGGCCAATCTTTCACTCACGTCTGTGAGATATGAAAGAATATATACCCTCAAAGTAGAACAATGAGATATCTGGACTATTCTTCTCAAGCAAGGAAGAATAAATGTCCTATCTTCTGAACATGGACCATTCCCCACCCTAGGCCATTCTTCCTACACTAATCAAAGTGCACCCTGGAGAGAATGTATAACCCTAAGGAATGTTGAGTCTAGACCATTCCCCACCCTGGTCCATTCCTCCTACACTAATCAAAGTGCACCCTGGAGAGAATGTATAAACCCTAAGGAATGTTTGTCCCTGATTGTTGATCCTGGACCATTCCCCACCCTGGGCCATTCCTCCTACACTAATCAAAGTGCACCCTGGAGAGAATGTATAAACCCTAAGGAATGGTTGTTCGAACCATTTCCTCCATTAACCACAAGAGGAAAAGACTGTTCTACATCAGCCTCCAAAACGTACCATTCCTCATGTTAACCACAATGAGAAATCGTTGTCCGGGGAGGTGGGCCAGTCTTCTTGAGTAACCCTCAAGAAGAGAGACTTCCCTAGACCACTCCCCATGTTAACCACAATGGGAAGTCACTGTCTATGATACATAAACAATCAGACTACTTCCCATGTTAACCACAATGGAAAGTGACTGTCTGTCAGAAGTCTCAATCCACTTTCCAAACAGGAAAGCATATGTCCAAGATGGACTATTTTTCAAATTTAGGGATGAATGTATTCAATAATGTTTTCAGTGCTCCCTCCTAACTTGGAGAGTCATTTCTTCCTTTTTCAATAAGAGGGAAGTTGTTTCCAAGAGCTCTGGCTTGAGTACGCAAAATCTTTCAACTTGGATAGAAGCTTTACCAAAATGTCTACTTATCTGCTCATCTATGGAGATGTGTATTGGAGAATCATTTTCTTCTTTTTGGACTTCATCATGGATAATGTAATTCTTGATTTCCAATGTACTTTAGTCTGGAACACTATGAAGGATTCATGTAGATCTAAACAATAGAGTATGTCATAGTTGGAAAACTGGAACATGTCTATGTGGCACTTTTTCTGTCATCATGAGATCTGATCTACTAAGTAGTCATCTTTATAGGAAATATTCACCACGCTTCTGTTGTGCACTAGAGGTTCTCCACCAAGTTATCTTCTCCTATCTGCATACAAGAATCTCTTTCTGGTGTGTCTCAAAGTCTTGATATTGCTTTTCATATGCTCTTTATTCATTTTCTCTGGAGAACATTCTTTGCATTCATCTGATGTAGAACTCCAACTCATGGATGTTGCAGATGATATAAGGACTTATGTAGAGATAATTCTGGTTTACTGGAACAAGTAATCATCATAGTCTTCTCCCTCCATATGGGAGAACCTCTGGTTTTAGATCTCGCAATGATTTCATTCATAAGTCGTCCATATACTGTTCTTCATCACAACTTTCAGTTCTTCTGCTTGATTGCTTTTAGTGAGTTCATATCAGGCTGGTAATCTTTGTGATTCTTGATACAATGACTGGTTGTTCTGGTTCCTCTTTATTTCTTGGAATCCTCATGTTATTCTTCATGTTTTTCTTTAGCTCTTGGGTCCATGGAGTTTCTTATAGATTCCACTTCATCATAGGATCACGGATCTGGATGGACAATCAGGAATACTTTAAGGCTTCTCTTCGAAGACGTCTTCTTCTGTGGTTTGAATTGAACACGTATTGTCTTTCATGGTTACTACCATGGATATATATACTTCATCATCTTTAATGGATCATAGTATTAGCTCCCTCCTAACCCTTGCTTCATGTAGGAGTGCATATACTCGGCTCCCTCCGTCTAACAGAGTCCACGCTTCCATCTGCATCCTTATTGTCTTCTGCAATATATAATTGGCTTTCTTGTCTAACAAAATCCACGCTTTCATCTTGTTTTCTTCTACAAAACGTCATAAGTATTTTTTCCAATTTCCTCTTAGTTGTTGACGTCTTTCTGTCTTTGCTTCTTTTCAGTCCTTTCATGATTGATTCGGATTAATAGATTTCACATGAATTGTATTTCATTCTTTTATGTGTATTATCTAATGATATCCATTTCCATCTTGTTTGTTCTTTCATAGGTATAGTTCTTCTTGGAACACATTATCTTCCAAGAGATAGATATACAAGATATGTACAGAGACGATGCAAACAAGATATGTACAAGGAATAAGAAGAGTGTTGTTACCTTTTTAGAAGAAGAAGTCTCTTCCATCTTGCTTAGTCTTCTTTGTAGGTTCCTTTTCTTCAGTAATCGATGCTTCATGTTTCTCCTTCCTTTTATTTAGCTCGAGAAACTGATTCTTGTAGTGACCGCACTTTTGACAATTGAAGCATTGTACTTTTGAAATGCCTTTCTCTTGATTTGGCTTCCTCTTTGAACCAAACTTCCTTTCGTTCCTAAAGTTCTTGAATCTTGTTGTGAAGGCTTGATCATCGTACTTCTTTTGGGGTTTCTCTTTTGCATTGATCCTTGATTCTTCTTGAGCACAACAAGTCCAAAGTTCTTCAAATGTTGGGTACTCCTTCCTTGTATTCATGCTTGCGGAAAATGCATCCCATG
>ML805397.1:111647-135523 GCA_009831015.1 Picea engelmannii | reverse complement strand
ATGTTTTTGACTGAGAAGAGATTTGTTAGGGCATCGTACATATTCTTCAATGAGTCAAGATGGGAGATGTAGGGTATCAAGTGGTCTTTTATGGAATCCACTATGATACTCATGGCATTGATGTCAACATCTTTGAACTTCTCTATAGCTACAACGTTCCGCAGTTCCTTCTCTTCTCCTTCTTCAAACTCTAGCTTCACGATCTTTCCTTTCACGATATCCAGTACTTTATTCTTGGCAAGGATGAGGTCAATACTTTTCTTCCACGCTCTGAAGTTAGAGGCTCCATATAACTTGTTCTCAGACTTCATAGAGTTAGTCATGGTTGCTTGACTTGGTCAAACCCTAGATTTGACCAAAAATTCAAACTTCACGTCTTGGCTTGCTAAGAGTATCGGGAGATGCGCTAGGCTAGGGCGCACTGATCTGTTTGGAGATTAGGTCAATCTCTTCACTTAAGGTGCTTCAACAAGAGGTTTATGGTTTCTGCAACTGCTCCTGCTAGTAACCCTAGTGGTAGTGTCTTGGGAGTTGCTTCTGCTAGTAACCCTAGCGGTAGTTCCTCAACGAGCTCAATATCCCAGCAGTTATGTTTCCTTCCAGCATTTAGACTGAATGAAGGAGGTGTGGGCCCATAACCTCTTAGAATATAGAATATTGTGTGCTCTTTTTACCATTGATGATACCCTCGTCACCCAACCATAGGCCGAAGCCACCCTCCGAGCACCTTAGCCTTGACTAAGAATTACTCTGGAAGCAAACCCTAGGCTAGATAGCCAAACAAGGTGTAGCGCATCTTCCTCCAAGGATAGCACACCAACAATAGCTGATCAGATAGTCCAAACCCTAGCCAAGAGATAGTCCAAGCTCACACTGAAAACTAGCTGTTGTTGCAACTGCATCTGCAGCCCTCCTCCAAATGTGCGCACCAAACTGGGAACTGCAGTGCGCACCAACTAGGAATTGCAATTCTGAGATGTGTCAAAATGAGAACTGCCACCCTATATTTATATTGGTTCTGACAGATTTGTTGGGGCCGAATTCTCCTTCTGGATATGTGTATGTTCAGTATATTATTATTATTTATGGCCGACTTCTTCTCTTGGAGGCTAATAACCTAATATAAATTATATTCTTGAGCCGACAAGACTTCTAGGGTTATAAGACAACTCATTAGGGTTTACTCTTTCTTTCTGGAGTCTTCTATTCTCGTCAGGTTCACACGTGGAGGTAAATACCTCCCGCAGCTACCATAATATTAACAAGAACGAGTAGGATTTTTGGTGTGGTACATCTTGTTGGGTCGCCAAAGTACCATCTTTTTATCAACCTTTCACTTCACTTTCAATTCACTTTCACTTCACTTTTAACCATATTTTGCTTTCCCATACCCTTACATTAAACCATTTTCATGATTACATGGGTTTTATACATATTATTTTCCAATGCATCTATTTTAGTGTTTTTGAGTGAATTTATGATTAAATATTGGAAAAATGACATGTTTACACTTATATATGAAAGTGGGATGAGTTTCATGATGTTTACAGGTGTATTTGAAGACTCCAACCAAGTCAAATTTGACCATTAAGCCTCAAATTTGAATTTCCTCTTCAACCCTTTGAATATTTGATGAAGATTTGGAGATCTACTCAAGTATCTTGGATGGAGATTAATGATGAAAGAGAGATTTGTGAGAGGACTTGTAGAGATATCACTTGATAGGTGTGAGCACATGGTTGTAACCAAATGAGACATTTGTGTATCTAGGAGAGATTTGTGGATCTAAGTTATCTTAAATTTTTGTATAAATAGGAGTGCCTCCTCCATTTCAAGGGGAGGACTCCTGGAGCATTGTGTCCAACTTATGATGGAATAAGAACCAAGCTTTATTTTCACATCAGTTTCCATTCTCTAGTTTAGATTTAGAATTCTTTAGTTTATGTGTTACTTTGTTCTTGGGAGAATTGAGCTCACTCCAAATAGATCATATTAGCATTTTCTTCTTGTTCTAATGCTTTGAATAGGTTTATATGCTTTATTGTTTTTATTAGAATTATTTCATGATCTTGATTGTTGATAGGTTATTTGAAACATTACGAGAAGACCTCCTGTAAGGGAGCTATTGTTTTCATGCCTACAACAACTAAGCCTTTTTAAGCCTTTTTTAAGTGTATTTATTTTCAATGCATGAGTGTTTACTTGATGATCTTGATTATTGATAGGTTTTGTGAAACATCATGAGAGGACCTCCTGTAAGGGAGCTAGTGTTTTCTTTCCTACAAAAACTAAGTCTTATTAAGTGGAATGAAAGAGTTAGGATTTGATTGAATTTTCTTAGATTAGAGTTAGATGCCTACTCCTACATATATTTTGTTGGCATCATCACAAGTTTACGAGCATCCCTAGTTGATAATTAAATGAAAGAAATTTAAGCAATTGAATTTCCCAACACATCTCTTGTACTTAAATTACTTACCTAAGCCCCTTGCAGGATGGTAGAGCAGAAACATCCTAAGACTAGGGAAACAATGTCCCCCAAGAATACAAGAAGTCAAAGTTCACGAAAGAAAACAAGTAGCGAGAGACATACATATGGGAAACCAGAGAAACTTGTTACACTTGTTGTGCAAGATGAGTCACCCTGTTCCTCTTCTCCTTTTCAAATCCCCCTACTAAAGCAATCTTTAGTCAATCTAGCAACAACTACTAACCCTTGGGTTGTTCCTCTCGCCCTTCCAATAATTGTTGTTGCTCCTCCTGTATTTGTTTAGATGGCAATGACTTGGCAACTTGAGACTCCTTTGAGGTTTCCCCAACCTCTTCATAACATTCTTGTATATTCCCCAAGCAGGATTCCTAAGTTCAGTGGAATTGGTACATTGAATGTCAAGGAACATTTACAAAACTTCTATGATGCATTAGCACTTATGGACATCAAAATTCTTGATGTCATCATTAAAAAAATTGTAAGAACCTTTGAGGGTGAAGCAGCGAGATAGTATCACTTGCTTCCCAATGATAGTATCCCATATTGGGACACTATGGTTCAAGAATTCAAGAAGCATTTCCAAGGGGCAGATGATTTGGCTTCTTTACTCAGGGATTTCACAACCATCTCCATCCATGAGGGGGACCAAATTTGAAACTTTAATCATCGCTTTACCTCAACCTTGAATAGGATCCCAACTGCTTCACAACCATCTAGGAATAATTTGTTCCATTACTACATTATTGCTATGAATCCAAATGTAAAGTATATATTGAAAGATAAATCAATACACATTTTAGATGCGGCCAAGGTTAGCACCCTGGAAATTGAGAGAAACATGGAGAAATCTGGTATGATTCCCTCATCTTTAGCGCAACCCCATTTTAATGGGAGGCCTATGAATGAGGTACCTTGAAACGAGGGTCCTCGGTATGAAACCCCACCTACCCAAAATTTGAGGATTGAAGAAAGGGAACGTTCTGAAACGCTCAAGTTGTTAATGAACATGAACAACCAAATAATTTCCCTTAATCGAAAGGTGAATGACTTACAATTTACTATTCCTGCCAGGAAAACACCTCCTTTCCCTCCTACTCCTCCTCCTAGGCAACATGTTACTAAAGTGGATTGGTGCCACTTTTTCTAAGACTTCCATGATCCCGAGTATTCTTACTCATATACACATCACTTGGAGTTTTCTAAAACTGGCAAAGCCCCTTTACGTCTAGTGAAAAAAAAGCTTTCCTCCACTTCCCAAAACGACCAAGTTAACATGGAAGATTATGTTCCCTACGATGATGATCCTCTTACCTTCTGAATCCTTGCTGTAGAAAATAGGATTCAGGCCCCTAAAACCACTCTGCAAGGGGTGGAAGGGACCAAAATTGATCCTAAGGACAATGAAAAAAGAAAACTTCTCGTGAACGGTAGATTACCTTCTCTCCAAGGAACAAGGTTCCATGGACTCCAAACAAGGTGAATTTGCCTAATAATCCATCACCCTGCTTCCCAATACTGGGCCCTTACAACTTTGTTGAAGATATAACGAAGGTCCCCACCCACAAGATGTTATTATATTCTCTTAGAACACCTGCTCAATTTGAAAACCTTTCACGTGTTCTACAAACAACTCCTACTCCATGAATAGAACATAGAGTTCCTCTTTACAAAGAGTCATCTCCTCAACCTAAGGAGGCATATGATGTCATTGATCTAGACCCTGGAGTTCCTCTTTTCTATGTCTCAGTTATGATTTCTAATTTTGTGCTCCATAATTGTTTTGTTGACATAGGAGTGAGGCACAATGTCATGCCCCTTCGAGTCCTGAGGAGATTGGGTCTTGAATTCACGTGCCCATGTAAAGATCTTCTAGATTTTGATTCAAGGATTGTATAAATCATTGGTTACATCAAGGACTTATCCATTTCTTTCAACCAAGATCTATATGTGAGCATGCTCATAAACATGATCGTAGTAGACATACATGAAGCATATGGTATGATTTTAGGAAGGGAGTGGTCCACCAAAGTAAAAAATGGTTGTTACTTCATGGAAGGAACCCACTTCACCTTTCCTCATAAAGGTGTTGAAATTGTCATTAGGAGTGAACCAAAATACCAAGAGAAGGTTGTACCTGATTCCTATGACACAACACATGTATCTTTTCAAGACACATGGATGGGTGCATATATTGTGTTATCTGAGGAATATGCACATGTCCCTCCTTCTGAGTTGGAAGAAATTATGTGGAGCATGGATTTTGAAGGTGCTAAATCCAAGCATGGATCTGGGGCTGGGTTCCTTTTGTGTGATCCCAAGGGAAATACAATACCTTTCTATTTTTTATTAGAATTCCCTAACACTAATAATATGGCTGAATATGAAGCGTTAGTTCAAGGCCTCCAAAAGGACTTAGCCTTAGGAATTCGCCATTTGTTGGTGAATCGGGATTTTGAGTTGGTTGTGAATCAAATCAAAGATAAATATGAAGTTCATAACCCTTGCCTCAAACAATACCACCGAAAGGCTAAGGAAATTATTGATAAGTTCTCATCTTTCAACATTCAAACCATACCTAGGGCCGCAAACCACGTAGTTGATACTTTGGCCTTGTCTAGTTCATGCTTCACTTTGGATTTCATAAGGTCTATCAAAGATATAAAATTCCAAATTTTACATAGACCTTCGTTACCTGATAACGTTGACTCTTGGAAATTTTTTGATACTGACAAACAAATCTATAGGTTCCTTCAAAACAAGGAGGAATTCGAAGATTTACATATCAACCATGAGTTGGAAGAGGAATTCGGGGACATAATCCAATTGAAGACAAATAAAATTCCCCCTGGTTTTTCTGTACTTGAATCCATGTTAGATTCCAATGATGCCACTACCTCTGCACCTATTATTGATAGTGAATCTGTTAGGAAGGTGCAAGAAACCCTCCCTATAATCCTAGGAACTGAGAAAGATCCAAAATTGGTTTATATAGGGTCACAATGTTCTCCTTTTGAGATCGCTCGATTCACATAACTCTTGAAAGAGTTCAAGGATGTTTTTTCCGGGTCCTATGAGGATCTCAAGGTTTTCAATATGCAGGAGATAGTCCATGCCATACCCATAATCCCTGATTCAAAACCTTACGGGAAGAGACAAATAAAGAACAAACCTGCTTTAGAATGAACAATTAAGGCTAAATTAGATAAGATGGAAGCATTCGGGGTCATATACCATGTCCGTTACTCAGAATGGGTATATAATTTGGTTCCCGCCAAGAAGAAAAGTGGTGATATTCATTTGTGTTTCGAATTTTGACATTTGAATAGGGTGTCCCTAAAAGACAAATACCTCATCCCACCAATGGAAGAGATTCTCCAACAACTCTTCGGGGATTCGGTGATGTCCCTTTTAGATGGTTTCTCAGGTTACAATCAGATAGCCCTCAATCCTTCTAATAGTGAAAAAACCACCTTCACTACACGTTGGGGCACACATGTATATAAAAAGATGCCTTTCGGCTTGATTAATGCTGGGAACACCTTTCATGTGCCATGGCCATTTCTTTCAAAGGATTATTGGGTAAGATTATCATTTTCTATTTCGATGACCTCATAGTCTTTTCCAAAGAACAAAGTAGTCATTTTGATCACCTCAAGCAGGTTCTTCTTAGATGTCGTAAGTTTGGCATATCTTTAAATCCTAAGAAGACCATTTTTGGTGTTATGGAGGGAAAAATTTTGGGTCACATCGTCTCTCGAGAAGGTGTCAAATTTGATCCTGAGAGAGTGGTAGAAATCAAAAAGTTGTCCTTACCTACTAATAATAATAAAAAATGCAATCTTTCTGTGGAAAGATAAACTTCCTGAGACGCTTCATTCCTGATTTTTCCCAAGTTGTCAAACCTCTAAATCAGCTTATGAAGAAGGACATTTGGTTCAAATGGGACCCCCCTAATTGTCAAGCTTTTGAGTCCATTAAGAAATCCATTTCTTATGCCCCTCTATTAATCATTCGTAATCCCTCTAAGGACTTTTTCATGTACACAAATTCATCAAAGGAGACAATTTCTGCAATCTTATTGCAAAAAGATCACAAGGAAAATCTTAGGCCAATCGCCTTCGTAACCTAGAATTTGAAGACACACCAACTGAACTATTCTCCACTGAAGAAACATGGTTATTATTTGTATAAAGTCTTGGAGTAATTCCGACATTACATCCAAGGCCACAAAGTTTAGTTTTTGTGCCTACATATCTCTTAATCATTGCCTTGAATCAAACTGAAATGCATTGTAAGTGGTTCAAATGGATCATGCGCATGCAAGATTATGACTTGGACATTAAACCGACGAAAACCATAATGGGGACAAGGTTGGATGAATTTTGAACCCAATCCCACATCTCAGTCATAACTGAACCACCTCAAGTAGATGAATTGATTGCTTTCGAAGAAATGGTTAACAAAACTGAGTTTCGCTCACAACCGTGGTATGGACCTATCATGTGTTTTCTGATCAATGGTGTTTTCCCACGGGACATGGATACTAAATCCAAGTGAACACTTCGTTTACAAGTTTTCTGGTATGTTTTACAAGACCAAATCCTTTACCGAAGAAACCTTGATGGGTTTTTGTTGTGATGCTTGACTCCTGATCAATCCCAAATGCCACTTGAACAGTGCCATTCCAGGGTTTTTGGAGGTTACTTTTGATCCAAAACCACTGCAGTAAAAGTTTTACATGTAGGTTACTTTTGGCCTTCACTCCACCAAGATGCCCATTTATTGGTTTGAAAATGTGAAGCTTTCCAACGCTTCACTAAGAAGCAAAAGTTAGTTTCCTTACTTCTTAGGCCTGTTGAAATCCAAGTCCCTTTTCCAAGATGGGGCATGGAATTTATTGGGCAAGTTTCATTGCCTTCCAACACTGGTCACATATTCATCTTAACAACTACCGACTACTTTACAAAGTGGACTGAAGCAATTTCCCTTAGGAACGCTATGAGTCAGCAGGTGATAGAATTCATTGAGTGTAACATTTTATTCCATTTTGGAACCCCTACTAAGATACTAACTGATAATGGATCAAATTTCATGTATGATGTCATGCTTCACCTTGGTGTCATGTATGGCATCCAAATTTTTTGATCTTCTACCTATTACCCCAGGGTAATGGATTGGTTGAATCCACAAATAAAAATCTGATTTGGATCCTTAAGAGAACGATCAAAGATAACAAGCGTGATTGGCACACAAAGTTGAAAATTTCTTTATGGGTTGATCATATAACCCCTAAGACAACAACGGTTCAAAGTCCTTACACTCTGGTGTATGGAGACCCTACTGTCCTTCCTGTTCACTTACAAATTCCAACCTTGAGTTTGGCTATTGTTGAGGAATAATATGATTTCCATCCTTTACAACATCGTTTAGACACACTCATCGAAATAGAAGAGGTAAGAAAAGATGCATTCCAACACCTCCAAAAGAAGCAAGACATGGTTAAACGTTCCTTCAATAAAAGAGCCACAATGGTAAATTACAAAGTAGGAGATGATGTCCTATTGTGATTAAAAGCACATGAGGCCCCATCCAAGCATCCCAAGTTTATTATTTATGGTTGGGTCCTTACACAATCTACAAGGTTTTAGGGCCAAATTCTTTCAGATTAAAAACCTTGGATGGAAAACCACTTCAATTCCATGTGAATGATCGTCACCTAAAGTTATTTTCCTCCTGAGGGCCCACATCATCATGTACATAAGCCACCACTTGTTCATTTATGCTTGTATGTATTTGTTGTTGTTGATTTATGCTTGTATATATCTCCTCGTTTTCAATTTGGAGCCTTTTTTCCTGTTTGGTTTCAATTTTGAGTGTAAGCACCTTTTGAATTTTTTCCTTTATTTTTGGTCTTTTTCGTTTTAATGTCATAGGCTTTCCTCTTCTTTTTAATTTTTGGTTTGTATGGTGTTCATGAGAAGGGTACTATCCTTGTTATTATATGGCTATTTGAAAATAATACACCCTTAGAACCCTTTTATCATGCTTGGCCTACGAGAAACTCTAACTTAATATCATCTTAAATAGGAGTAAACCTGATTTTTATTTAATCAAATTCAACAGAGAAATTTTAAGGGGGTAAAATGTCATTCTCTGGTGAAGTTGAAACCATGATGGCATGATGTATTACATAGCTATGTGATTGCAACTTCACTTTACCCGACCACTTACAATATGGTTTTTCCAAGCAATGTTCGTTTTTCCTACGAAGTTCCATCACTTGTGAGCACTGAGATATTTCAGCACCTACTGCCAAACGTTTTTCATATTTCTTTACTCCCTTAATTGACTGGTTTTCTTGCTAGTTTTTATCTAGTGGGTTGTTGATTTCAAAAGATCCATGTTTGCTTGTTTGTGTCAAGGCATGCATGAGAATTTTTGTTGAGCCAAGGTTCACCTTAAGCCTCAATTTTCATAGTTAATCCATAATCTGAGTGAGGGACCCGTGTCACTTGGGCCACATTTCTCAACAAAACCCGGGTCATTATTTTGATTCTTCTATCCTTTGTGAATATTAGTATAAATTATGTTGTATATATTTATTGTGCCACTTTCATTCTTCAATTATCCCTAATGTGAAAAATGGTCCTTATACTGCAGTTGAATTCACCCCCCCCCCTCATCCACCTCAGTCATTTCGAAAGTATAAATTTCCACCGAGTATTCTCGCCTATCACGCGGGTGATCCCATTGTTCTACATGATTTGTGAGGCATTTCCCGTATGGCACCAAGAATATTGACCCAAAAATATGCTTTGGGCTCAACATGGTGTTTAACACCTTCATTCCTCCACAAGAAACCCTTTGTGTTATGGTTTCATTCAAAGACAGTGGCGGGGGTCATAGTTATTATATCCTTTGGCAACAATCCGGGTCAATTCATAGTTGTTGCATTCAGTTGGTTCAATTCTTCCATGGTAAGTTGAGGGATAGTAAGGTCAAATGGATATCAAAGTCATGGTTTTCCATACTCTACTATCACCTTTTGGGAAGAAATATAAGAACCATGATCATCACTATGTCCAACATCATCTTAAATGGTACCCAAACAGGCTCATCCCTACCTTGCTCGACTTGTCATGGGATCATGTTCTTTTCCCCTTAGGGGAGGCCTTACTGGGGTGTTTTTTGAGTTATGAAACCCTCCCACATCATAATTCATCATGTCAAGGCTTCTCATTTCATATTTTATGAGATAAGCATGCAGTTTGCAAAAAAATTATCGTTGGCCCCTTTCGCCTATCACTAGGCGGGTCCCATGGGGATGGGGTCCTTTCACAAACAATAAAATGAAGTCAGGTCACATATTTGGAAATCAAAAAACTTCCATATTTTATGGATCAGTAAAATATTTCAAACGAGATATCATGATATTGATTCCGAGTCCATATGACCCCCCTACGAAGGACGCAAAGTCCGCGTCACCCGAATGGACAAAACCAACAACTGTGACTTCCTAGTATGATTTTGTTCATATTTTTGTTTTGAAGGAAAAATAAAACCTAAGTATGGCGTAGGGAAGTGTGAGACCTTTCCATTGGTATATCTCGTGCTTGGTTTTGACCCCCGGTTGGTGAGAACGAGCCTTTGCAAGTTCATGACCAGTTGTGGACACCAGATTGGTTGCAATGATTCAGGGTTAAAAAAATTGTTGTTAAGGGGTTTTAAATTAGGTATTTAGTTATTCCATGATTTATTGGACTCAGATACCTTTCCAACGACTCCTAATTTTCCTCATTCTGACCTTGTATGGCCCGATTAGAGCTGTCACAAGTTTTTCAACTATTTCGGGCAAAGGGGGCTAACCAACTTGCATAACAGAGTTTCATGACAGATAAAACAACCATTAATTTCCCCAACACACAAATCTATTTCCATCTCGTCGAAGTAATCATCAATACCTTTGCGACGATACTTCATTTTCCTTGATTAGATATCGTATGGTGATATCGCGTCTTTCGTAAGATTGGGTGTCATATGGGCCCACCAACAGGTCAGGGGTTTTAAGTGGCAGTTGTTCCAGGCCAAAATTGATGGGTGAGGTGGCATCATTTCATATTAGTGACAACATATTCTCGATGGGTTCGTTGATACCTTTCCAAAGACGTTCTCTACGTCCAATTTCGACCCTGTCTCATCTGGCAACATTTTCTGGCTAAGTCAACAAGGTCATGGTCAAAATTCAAACTCAAACTTAAACTTTGACTTGGCACAATTTTCAAGAAATATTAAGAAATAGTGGAAAAATAAAAAATCAGAAAAAAAGGAGAAAATCAAGGACATGAAACACATCCCTCATGCAAAATTGGGGAAATTAGAAAAATATTTTTTTGGGGGGGGGAATACAAAACCCACTCTCCTCTCCTCTAGCTCATTTGACAGGTGCATTGGAGAGGGAGGGAGCCCTGCAACTGATGTCTTCAATAGTAGATGAGGGGTTCCAAAAAATAGCTTCATATTTTCCATGGTAGTAGGCCAGGCCATACTCCATCCCCAAGCACAGGGTACAGGTACCCATACCTCATTACCTCCTTAACCCGTAATTTCTTTCTCATAAATTTCAAATTTGGTTATGGTTGTGGTGATTTTCTTCATGGTTCAGAATTGAATATTGATGGGTTTAGTGAATCTCTTGGTTCAGACATTAGTGTGTTGGTTTTTATGCTTTCCCAGAGAGTTTATTGGGCAAATTGGTAAGGGAGAGGGGATTCAAACCACTCTTGGGCACTAGGCCCAAGCCTCCAGGCTCCCTTAAATATTTATAAAATTAAGAGTTTTGTTGAATATTCTGGCCTATGCATGCTAAAATTGCAGCCATGGGGTTTGAAACCCCAACCTCCCCCCTTTCCCCTGCTCATATGCCCAAATTTTTGGCTAAAAAATAAAAAAATGAGGGGAGGGGGTTTCAACCCAAGATCTCCCATCATTTTTCCTAAAGTTAAAAAACCCACTTTTACCAAAAATTAAAAAAAAAATCAAATCTTTGAAATTTTGGGTGGTCGACCACCCGTTGGCCACCAGGGCACCACCTCTCTGCAACTCTTCACCCTCCTCTCCATGCACCAACACCTCCTCCCCCACACGCAACAACTCCCCTCCCCTCCAACTCTCCATCAACCTCCCTCTCACAATCCCTTATCCTCCTCTCCCAACATCAACAAACCTCCATTCCACCATTCGCGCGCACACCACCTCCTCTCCCTCCATTCCCCTTGCACCCTTCTCCCTACTCCTCCTTTCCCATTCTCTCTCCTTTGCGCACACCCTTCCATCTCCTCCTCCCTCCTATCCTCCTCTCCCCACATAGCCTCCCTCCACCATAACTCCCCGCACGCAACAACCACCTCCTCCACTCCTTTCCCTCCCCTGGCGCGTAGTCCCCACCATCTCCCTCCCCTGTGAGCTCCACCCTCCTCCATCCCCACGAACCCCCACTCCAAAACCACCACCTCTCCCTCCACCTCTCGGTCGGCCTACAATATGTTGGGAGGGGGTTCTGGGCTGGTCGTATGGGCGACCAAGGGTGTCAAGTTAGGGGGTTTTAAATTGTTTTTAATTAAATTTTTATTTTAGTTTTTTTATTATTATTATCATATATATATATATATATACAAATAAAATTATTATTAAAATATTTATAATAAAACCAAATATTTAAATAAATTTTATGTATATATTTAAACTATATAATAAAAATTTTAATTCTTCCTAGGGTCACTAGGATTTTTAATACCATAACTTCGCCATCTCGAGGAGGAATTTTGTCTGTAAATAGTCAAAATGATCGGGGAAAAGTCAAGAATGCATCCATAGCATTGACCTCCTCAAATTCAGCCCATAATTTCAGTGGCATGCCCCAGAGTGACAGAGGCTCGTAATTGGCCCAAAAATGCGCATCGGAAAGAGGCATAATTGGGGGCCTCCGAGGCCAACTTGGGTTGAATGAGGAAAACCCATTTCAGCTACAGGTAAGAAAGCATGTATAAACCTATCAATTCTTGTGTCCAACCCATAACTTTACCTCAATTTCAATTTTTCTCTGATCAATCTTTCAACCGACTCCTTCCTGCATACCTTTCCGAGGTCATTTCTTACTCATCCAGAGTCATATTTACGCCAAACGAAAGGAAATGGAAAGTTAGAGAACATATATACAACATGGACACATCAAAACTCATTTTTGTGGTTGTTTGGTATAGGTGAAAATTCTCCCAAGGTTCATGCCCAGGGGTCCCTTTGTCGAAAAAGGCCCAAATAAGAGCCATGCTTCAGTCGACTCACATGGAAACTTCTAGGAAACAAAGGGGGGGTATAATCAGGTCTGAAAAGTGACTTAACAAAGGGAATTTCCTTACATATAATGAACAATCCCAAAGGCCCCTTTCCCTCCTAATAAACTCTTCGATTTCCCCACACCTTGGGGCTTCATCTCGGTGAATCCGACATCCATGGATGGTCGAGAACTGTCCTAGGTCACTTCATATACAATTGAAAAACATGGAAGCAATAAAAGAGTCTTTTGGATGGCACAAATTCCAAGGAAAATGATGATATGGCATACTAATTTTTTTCATTTTATGAAAATGACCTTTTTGTAATAGTTTGGTCTCGAAGGATTTACTTTGGCTTGTAAAAATTGTAATTAAAGGGTCAAATCAAATCTGATTTGATTCCCTTTGGATAATATCCCTTTTGGAAAAGTTTATTTTTTTACTAAAAACAAAAAAAACTTTAAGGGTTGGTCCACTTGTCACTTTTCCAAAAGTGACAAGCGTCTTGTGACCTAAACCTAATCCTTCACCTCTTCTTTATAAATAAGAGGGATGGCATTATACAAAGGGGAGGAATGAATATAATACCAAAGCTCTTTGTGTGTGTGATACTTATTAACTTTTGGTTGTTGGGCATGTCACTTGTTGGTTAAGGGTTGAGGGGTAGTAGTAAGTACTTGTTATATTATCTATCTCCATGAGGGATTGGTTAGCTAGGTTTTTATTGTTGCTTCCTTGGGCTTAACTTACTTTCTTTCATTTACTAATAGTCTTTCTTAAATTGTTTGACGTGTTGTAGTGAAAATTTCCTGAAGTATTCTTCTATTTTCAGCCTTAGTTAGTGGTCGAGAGTCCCAGGGCCCCTTAGTACAGCCCTTAAATAATCCCCTTAACTGGTTGTTTATATTTATTTGCTTCTTTTATTTTTCATGTAAATTTTTGTTATGATTTTCTACTATTAACCTTGTTGTCCCAAATAGGAAAATTGAACATTTTGGTCAATTTCTCCCCCCGGAACAACCATCTTACTTGGTTGTTATCTAACTTTTATCTGTAAATTTACGTTTCATTTTTTTCATATAAAATCACTAAAATTTTGTTTTTCTCATGCAAGGATACAATCCAGTCACCTATTCTTCTTCTCTTAAGCGGTTGGGGACCATCTAAAGACCTGTTTGAGGCAAAGGGGCTAGCAGGACAGTGAAGAAAAATCATCAGATTTGATTGTTAAATCCACCCATTCACACTCATTTTCACCTTGAATTCACTTGCACTCATTCTTAAAAATTTTGCACATGTACCCATGTCAATATGCTTTGCTCATGTAGATAGGTTGAGTAGTTTGCTTGTAAGTTTATGTTTATAAAATATGATTTTTTTCCTTCTTAAATAATCATCATTATTTCGAATTTTATTAAGTAAACTTCCAATCCCCATACAAGGAATCAGTTGGGGCTTTCATGCATATGGCGGCTTTGTCGCTCGCAAAGAGCCTCAACCCATTTCTTTGAGTTGAATGGTATAATTGTTTACTTGTAATTAGTTGATCTTGTCTTTCTTCATTTTATATTTTCTCGTATACTAATATATAGGTGGCTACCCCTAAATGGGCCACACAAAATCAACAAACTAAAACATTCATAAAACCACAAAAAACACAAAAACAAAGCAGGGGTCCGCCCCATACACATTCAAAACAAAACCTATATTATTTAGCTATATGTGTACACATACTATTTAGCCGTGATGTATATGTCACATACTTATTTACTTATTTTTGTATAAATATTTAGATATATTTCAATTTATTGACCAGGAGGCATGCTTGCGAAAACGATACTTGACCTCTCCACGTGGATGGCCTGGTCTTTTATTTCAAGAAATTTCAATTTCATAGAATACTAAGTGTCAAAGCCAGGGATTATTCATCATGATCCCCTCAGAAGTTGTCTAGTTAGTATAAATTGAGTGTTCTTTCCTTAGTACCACATGGTCAAGGAGTTGAATAGCTCAGCTTGGTTGGGATACTACATTGCTTGGGTAACCTCATCTAAAAATACCTTTAGGGGGGTCCTGGACCTCTTCCTTTTCGTAGGTATCCTTCTTCCATCCAAGCAGCTTTAAGAGCCCGAAAGCGCGAGTGACTAGAAGCGGCTAATCCCTACTTCTCTGAACTGCATGGGGCACTCTTCAACCTAACCATCATGGTCCACTAAATCTACTCTACTTATACTTGTTAGCACAGTTCCAAGATAATAGGTGTTTTCCTGATAGCGATAACCTTTAAAACAGTGTGGTGGCCAATGCATGTGTTAATAACTGAAAATTCACCAATAAAATACATTTTAAAGTCAAACCATTTGATAGTCCACCCTTCATACACGAACATAAATTGGAGAAATAAATACCCCCCTGAACATAGCTATAACAACTTGTAAAAAGGGTTTCCATCTTCATTTACATACCCCTTTTTATTTGACAATTTTCCAGGATCACTTCCTAGTTCACTCGATGGAGTACCAAGCTATTCTAGGCTTGTTTCCCTGCATTAAAATCTTTGAACAACTTCTTGTTCACAATTTACAACGATCTGAAAAGACTTGGTTGTAGATTTTAAACTCACTTTTCACCCTTATTTTGCACTTTTTTCACTTGAGGCATCCAAGGCTCTATTGTCCAGGACCCTGGTTTACCCTGGGGAACCCATTATGTGCCATTTTCCAAGGATTTAGGGGAGTGAACAACTTGTTGTTCGCTTTTTTTATTTTTTTGTCCTAAAAATTAGTGAACTTATTTTCATCCCATTGTCCATAATTTTCACCCCCTAGGCCATTTTGGTCATCTAGGAAGCTGAGGGAATACAACACCTAGGGTGGGTGGTCCTAAGAAAGACTTCTCATAAGTATTTCACCTCTCCTTTTTCCCATTCTTTACCACTTCAGGTGAAGTACCATCTGAGATGCAAGTAATTTTTGCCTCGTGTCGAGCTATCAAAGAGGTTGTAATCGGATTCACAACCAGATAGGTTGGATATGTCCCAACATAAATATTTTTTTTATAAAAGTCACCTACTCACATCGCCTAATAGTTTCATGTTTTGGATGCTATTGAATAGAGAGTATATCGATCTACATTCAGGGTTGACAAAGTTCCTCAAGGATTTGGAGGATGATGTAGAGGTGGTGGAGGTTTCAGAGGTGGACAAACTAGCAGAAGAGGACCAAATCGATGTTGTGATTGTGATGAGCAGGGACATATCGCTCGATATTGTCCTCTTTTGAGACGTCCTTGGTGTTTCCACTACAGAAACAAAACCCATGCCACCGAGGATTGTTCTGATTTGATTGCAAAATGGGAGGATTGTGCAAGATAACAAGGCACCAATTAGATAAATTCAGAGCCTCGACCTATCATTGAAGAAAAGGAACCCAATATTAATATTATTACCAGAGGATGAAAAAGGACTGGTGTTGATGTTGAAAACTCTACTCAAAGTAAGATCTGGAAGGAGGTACCAAAAGATGTGAGATATCACCTCCTTGCACACACGCATTTCTTTAAGGACTCTATTGAGATATTCTGACAAGTTTCTAATCATACAATATTGATACCTGTAGAGTCAAGCCATGAGCCTCAACCTAAAATTGTAGAGCATTGTGTGTCACAAAAAGGTCCTCTAGTGAGACCCCAATAGACTATTGAATTGTGGTTCCACTTACTTTCCGATATTTTGGATGACGAACAACTCACCAGGGACTTGAAAAACAAGCTCAAGGGATTTTTAGAGATTGAAACGAACCCAAAAGATTTGATTGTTTCTCATCTTCCTGAAATACATATAGGTAGAATACAAAGAAGGACGTAGAGATCCATATGGGAATTTAGACTAAATAATCACATCGCCAATTATGAAATTAATGATGTTATGTTAGATTTGGGGTCTGACGTCAACATCCTACTAAAGAAAACTTGGGAAGCCATGGGTAAGCCCAAGTTGGTCTATTCACCCATTCAGTTGTGGATGGCCAATTGATATTGTATCTACCATGTTCAAAGGTTGCATAATGTTGAAGTGGAGCTAGATGGAGTCTATACAATAGTCGAATTTGAGGTTATAGAAATCATGGGGGAAAAGGACCCTTACCCAACTTTATTGGGAATCGATTGGGCTTATGATAATTATGATGTTATAGATCTTAAGAAGGAACTCATGACCTTTGAAGCAAATGGTATGAAAGTAACCCAACCACTATGTCCCTATAGAGGTCCCCACTTTATGGATTTGGTAGAGGGGAATATGGAAGAGGATACCCTGGATCATCTCTACACTCTGACTATAGGAAAGTGGGGGGATTATATTAACCCAACTACAAACGGCTCGGTAAGTCGGCACATTATTCAGTCTCCAGAGGAAAATTTAGAGGTAGCATTTGACAACTGGAAATGGGGAAGATATGAGAACTTCTCACAATGATGCACAAATATTAGAGGTTCCAGGTGGATTGGATATAAGGTTAGAAAACACCCTGTGTACGATGGAACTTTAGATTTGGATAGTTTTCCGATTGAAGTAGGGGCTAAATTTTCTCCAGAACAAAGACTTCCTATATTGGATGTTGTGTTACGATCCTCTTCAGCTAGATGGTGGGACACTCGTAAGGGTACTTTATCTTCCTGGGAAGAAGAAAAGTGTGCCATCCAACATTGCTTTATTCCCCCTTCACAACTTACTTCATTGAATCTGAACCAGTCATCTTTGGAATTATATGATGGGTTTTCGGATCCAAGGGAGCATGTATCACATTGTATTAAGATATGGGAAGTTGCAAAACTACCTTCTCAATCATGGGTGCATCAGTTTATTCATTCCTTGGGATAAATTCCAGTTGCTTGGTATATACATGAGGAACATCGACGCCAAATGGCTTGTTGGGAAATCCTTCAACGATAGTTCTATCAAGACTTCTTATTACCAGGTAAGTCCCATGAAATCACTTTAGCTTTGCAATATATTAAGAAAATATGTTTTTTTGATAAAGTTAATCCTATACATCCTCCTAATGTATTTCCTAACCATGAGTACCTCATTCATCATAGTCTTTACCCATCCCCTTCTCGATTACCTGTGGTCTGTCTTACTATTGATAGAAACCCAAAACATCTTTATGAGCTTGAGGAACTTAGGCATCTGACATTTCAGGAATACAAAGGGACTAGGGAGGTTAAATATACTATCCCAAATGATGTCAGTAGTTCCTATACCAAACCCTTGAAGTTTCGGAAAGTCAATATAGGAACTGATGAGAATCCTAAGCTATCCTCCATTGGAGACTATTGGGATGAATAGACCGTGACAAAGATACAGGCTTTTTTGCAGGAATATGAGGATCTGTTCCCTGTAAATTTCTCAGAACTAAAAGGTATTAAGGGGAATTTAGGAGAGACGAGGATAGAGTTGAATCCTGAATCAAGACCAGTCAAGCATAGGCCATATCGGCTAAATCCCCAAGTTAAAGAGAAAGTGAAGAAGGATATTGATAGGATGCTCACAACTGGGATTATTTTCCGTGTCGATAAGGCTGAATAAATTAGTCTGATCGTGATACAAACCAAGAAAGGTACATATGATATATGAGTTTATGTGGATTATAGAATCCTGAATGATGCTTGCGTACATGACCCCTTTCCTACCCCCTTTAGCGATGAGGTACTACATCAAGTAGAGGGAAATGAGGCATATTTGTTTATAGATGGGTTCTCTGGATATCATCAGGTTTGATTCGTCAAGGAATATAAGAAGAATACTACTTTTACTATTCAGTGGGGATCATTTTCCTACAACATTATGCCTTTCGTTCTGAAGAATGCCCCAACATTATTTTCCTAAATTGTGATCGCAACATTTCGTGATTTCATTCATACGTTCCTTGAGGTATACCTAGACGATTGGAATGTATACAAATTAATTAAAGAGCACATTGGGATATTATGCTTGATGTTAGGACCGTTGTATATGGTTACATATTTCCATTAATCTACAAAAATGTATTTTATGTGTACCATTTGGAAATATGTTAGGGATTATTGTTTGTCGGGAAGGAGTGTTAGTCGATCCTGCGAAAATTGTAGTTATTGTCAATATGTATTGTCCTACCACTTTCAATAAGTTGTGCATGACCTTGGGACATATTGGTTATTACAACTGATTTATCAGGGGTTACACAAGCATAACAACACCTTTGGAACAACTTATCAAGAAATCCAAAGGGTTTCATTGGACTCGGGACTGTGATAAATCATTTGACCTGCCGAAACAAAAATTGAGCATTGCACCGATTCTAACTTATCCTAAATGGAAAGTTGAATTACATGTCGATATTGATGCCTCTGCAGTTGCGCTAGGTTCCATTCTTGTGCAACCAAGGGAAGGAAACTTGGACCATCCTATAAACGTTTCCAGTCGCAAACTTTCACAAGTTGAACGCAACTACACCACAACCGAAAGGGAAGGTTTGGCTATGGTGTATGCTTTACAAAAGTTTAGGAATTATTTACTTGGAAGTCATTTTAAATTTTTTACTGACCATTCTGCTTTGAAGTATTTGGTGAACAAACACATGTTATAAGGTCACATTTTCAGGTGGTGTCTATTGTTTCAGGAGTTCTCTTTTGAGGTCATTGTTAAATCTTGGCAAGTTAAATGTCGAGCCAGATCACTTGTCTCACCTAGAATTCAGAGAAAGTGGTGGACCTGTAGATGACCAACTCCCATATGCATATTTTTTCTATATTGAGGCCATTCCTGATTATTTTTCAGACATTTCCCTATTTTGGACTACTGGTACTATGTCGATATGATATTTTGCAACACAAAAGAGGCACCTAGTGGTTCAGGGAGTAGATTATCAATTTATTGCAGGACAACTCTACAAATTGGGATTGGATAATATGTTGCAACGATATTTTCTTGACCATGAAAACTTGATATTCTATGAGAATGTCACAATGGAGTTGTGGGAGGACATGTTAGTGAAAAGGAAACTACTAGAAAGATCTTACAGGAAGGATTATGGTGGACTACAATATTTAAATATGCTAAGGAATATTCTTGGGTATGCGATGAATGTTAGAGAGTGGTAAAACCATCCCATCGCGATGAGTTGCCTCTACACCATGTTCATGCACTACAAGATTTTGAAAAATGGGTTTTTGATTTCATCGGTCTGATAAATCCTACAACTAACCATTCCAAGGCCATATACATAATTACCACAACTGACTACCTGACTCATTGGGTTGAAGCAGATGTTGTTATGAATTGTTCTACAACCACTATAGCATGGTTTCTTTTTGAGAATGTTATTATCAGGTTTGGTTGTCCTCACATATTGACCAATGACCAAGGATCCCACTTTCTCAGTGAAAATATAGCGACCCTTACCAGATAATTTTTTATTCATCATCATAAGAGAAGTCCTTATCATCCATAAGCTAAAGAAATAGTGGAATCATTTAACAAAATCTTGGAGATGGAGTTGACTAAGGTTTGTTGTGAAAATCAGGATGATTGGGATGAGTGAGTTCCAACTGTGTTATGGGCATATTGGACTACCACGAAATAGGTACATCCCATTCTAACTGGTATATGGACGAGAAGCGGTTGTGACAACTAAGTTTCTCACCCCAATTATATCCATTTCACAAGCTACCAAGATGACTGAGGGTGAATCCATTGTTGTGTGGGTGGAGGAATTGTTAGAACTTGAGGAAGCTATGTTCCTAGCAGATTTTCATCAGAATGTGGATAAATCTCGGAAAAAGGCCTAGCATGATCGACATATAAAGCATCATTCATTTGTGTAGGGTGATTTCGTGCTATTATATGACAACAAGTATCATAAACATCCGGGCAAGCTCCAAATGCATTGGCTTGGTCCTTTTTTAGTTGCGGAAATCTATGAATATGGAGTTGTCAAATTAGCGCAACTTGATGGAGTTTTTTTACCTGTCTAGGTGAATGGCGCATGCCTAAAGCCCTATAATTAATATAAGAAAGGTTTTCCCGGTTGAGGGTTTTCGGTATAATATCTTTGTGTACTATGTGAATGAGCCATTGATTAAATTATGTTTTGCTTAAGAATCTATATGCATTGCTTTAATTCACAGTTTTAAAACTTACATGTGGTATTAGAGTTCATTTTTGGATTCAGAGGGACGCCTTTGTTTTTTAGGGTTTGGCTCGGTCTTGATAGATCAAGTTTATCTTGGGTTTGTGATAAACCTGGGTTTAGTCAGATCTTTTGTAGTGGTGATTTGAGTGCAAAAAGAGGAATGGCAAGCTATTCTAGAATCAAGATAGAGAAGATCAACGGTAAAAACTTTGAGCTATGGAAGATGAAGATGGAGGACCTTCTTGTAGACAAAGAACAATGAATCATTGTGGATCCTAGTACACAGCCTACTAGTACATCATCTACTAGCACACAGGCTACTGGCACACAACCTACCAGTACACAAACTACCAGTACATCACCTACTGGTATGTCGAAGGAAGAGTGGGAGAAGTTGGACAGAAGAGCAAGGAGTATTATTCGGCTCTACCTGGCAGATTTGGTTTTTCTGAATGTCTCAGGAGAATATACAGCCAAGGAACTATGGGATAAGTTGGGGAATTTGTATCAATCAAAGTCCCTGGTAAACAAGTTGTTTCTTCGAAAGAAGTTGTATCATCTTAGGTTGGAAGATGGAGATTATGTGACAGACATCTAAATTCCTTTAATACTCTAGTAAGTCAACTTGTCTCTGTTAATATTACGATTGTAGAAGAATATAAGTGTATTACTTTGTTATGTTCTTTACCAGACTCTTGGGATAATCTGGTTGTAGCAATTAGTAGTACCACTCAATCTACATTGAAGTATGAGGATGTAGTTTCATCCTTGTTATCTAAAGAGATGAGGTGGAAAATCATGGATAGTCATAGCACAAATGCTTTATTTGTAAGAGGTCATACCCAAGATAGGAACCCTGGTAAGCCTTTGGGGTGGAGATCTAAATCTACAGGTAGATCTAATTCTCCAGGAAAATCTTTGAGGAAATGCTGGAAGTGTGGTAAAACAGGGCATTATAAGAAAGATTGCAAGTCTAAGAAGGTTGAAAAACGAAAGGGATCTGATAGTACCTCTTCCACAGAGGTGAAAACCTCCACTAAAAAAGGAGGTGATGTTTACCTGGCATCTACAAGTACACATGCAGACCGTGATGTATGGTTGATCGACTCAGGTGCGTCATACCATATGACTCTTCACAGGGAGTGGTTCTCTGAATATGAAAAATATGATGGTGGTGATGTATTCCTAGGAGATGACTCGACAGAAAAAATATTGGGACGTGGAAGGGTTAAGTTGCTGCTAAAATATGGAAGGATTAGAACACTTCTTGGGGTTCTGCATATTCAAAAAATAGCAAGGAGTCTAATTTTGTAAGCAATATGGATGATGTAGGAGTGGATACTGTATTTGGAAACAACACTTGCAATATGGTACGAGGAGCAATGGTGTTGATGAGGGGAGTTTAGTGTGGAACTCTGTACAAGTTGATGGGAAGCACTTATACTAATGGGTGTAATAGTTTTGTTGTCCCTGAACAAAGAAATAAAGAAGACAAGACCAATATTGTCCCTGGAAAGAAGACCATGCTGTGGCATCAAAGACTGGGACATATTGGAGAAAAGGGCCTTCAAACACTACATGGTAAAGGTATGGTTGAAGGTATGTCTAATTGCACTATGGATTTTGATTTCTGTGAACATTGCATATATGGTAAACAGAGTCAAGTAATATTCCCATCTAGTGCTACAAGAGCAAAGGGGATCTTAGATTTGATACACAGTGATGTGTTTGGACCTGTTCCTTTTCCATCCTTAGGTAAATCTGTGTATTATGTTTCATTCATAGATAATTTTTCAAGGAACACATGGATTTATTTTCTTAGAAAGAAATATGAGGTATTTGATAAATTTAAAGAGATTAAGGCTCTGGTAGAAAATCAGACAGAGAAGAAAATAGAGGTATTGAGAAAAGATAATGGTGGAGAATTCTGCGGAAATGAATTCGAAGAATTCTATAAGAAGTGTGGTATAGAAAGGAAAAAGACTACTCCATACACTCCTCAACAGAATGGAGTTGTAGAAAGGATGAATAGGACACTGATGGAAAAATCAAGGAGCATGCTCCGCGGTGCCGGGTTAGGACAAGAATTCTGGGCAGAGGCAGTGGGTAGAGCATGTTACCTGGTCAATCGATCACCTTCATCAGCGTTGGATGCTAAAACTCCACATGAGGTATGGTCTGGAAAGAAACCCTCTCTTCAACATATTAGAGTGTTTGGTTGTGATGCTTATGTACATGTTTCAAAGGAAAATAGAAGTAAGTTGGATAAAAAGGATGAAAAGTTTATCTTTATTGGTTATAAAGATGGTGTGAAAGGTTATAAGATTTGGAACCTAGAAACCAAGAAAACTGGTTACAATTGAGATGTTGTTTTCAGAGAGGTAAAAGATGTGTCCAAATAGGAATCCCTACCAATGCAAGATGAACCTGAGAAAATAGATCTTGAGTTGGATGATGAAAAATCTAAATCATCTGAAGAAGAGGAAGCAGAAGAAGAAGAACCTCATACCCCAGTATTGAGGAGATTAGTGAGAGATAGAAGGCAACCAGAAAGGTATAGTCCACCTGATTTTCGTTCCAATTTTGCTTTATCTATTATTGATGATGATCCCAAAACTGTCAGGGAAGCAGTGAATTCAAGGGATAGTAAACTCTGGAAGAAGGCCATGGTTGAAGAAATGGATGCCTTGGATAAGAATGAGGCATGGGATATAGTTGAGTTGCCAGTTGGAAGAAAAATTGTTGGTAGCAAATGGTTGTTTAAGAAGAAGTTTAATGCACAAGGTAAAGTGGAGAAATACAAAGCTTGGTTAGTAGCAAAAGGTTATTCCCAGGTAGAGGGAATTGACTTTGGTGAGATTTTTTCTCCTGTTGCTAAGTTAA